>MDJU01000157.1:0-59964 GCA_001721665.1 Trichoderma pleuroti
AGTTAAGGAAAAATATAATATAATTATTTTTATAAATTATATAACTAAGGTTATATAAAGAATTATATTTATTTTTAATTTTTTTAAAAATAAAAAAGTAAATAACTTTTTCTTATATTTTTTATTTTAATCTCTTTAGCTACCTAGCTGCTTAGTTAATAACTTAGACGCCTTTATTTAGGTTTAAAGAGGGGGTATATCCTTTATGCCTTTGATAATAAGATGCTGGATAACCCACTTGGGTTACTAAGTAGTCGCTCTTGTTTTATATCTTAAAACATTATGTGTCGCCATGCTTCCCCTTTTCATGGGAAAAGGTCGTTGACAGCCTGCAAAAGAGATTTCTTTGCGGTAAGCTATATTAATATTGTGGCAACTTGAATGTATCGGATAAGTTGAATATTCTGTTTGGCATGAGAATGACGCATCAAGTGCTCAAATTGCTCGGGGTTTCCAGCGTCGTATCGTCCTGCTGTAAGATTCTGATGTCGATGCAACACTATTTCGGAGGTTTGGAGAAGGCGGGCCGAAGTGGTTCGGGCATGTAACTTGCCGAGGAGGGTCGAGCCAATGGAAGGGCATCTCTTCCAGGCTTCCTTTGCACTTTTTACGCAGTATTATCACAGTAAGAGTGAGTCTTTTGTTTCGAATACGAGGTTGGTCTAATGACGACCTCATTGGCAATGAGGGGATACAGCATGTTCTCATCCTATATGCCCATGAGTGTTCGAAGAAGCCCCCATGAATCAAGGAGTTGCAGGACAAGAAATAAGCCGCACCAGCCTGTAAAGTCTTCTTCAATGTATCTTTGCCACAACAAACAGCAAAATTAAAATTGTTTTCTTTCTCTTTTAGTCTCCGGCCGACAGCCGGTTCATACGATTGATGACGGACCCATAGCGGGCCGAGTTTGCGGAGGATAATGGAATGAAGACATGATCAGCATACAGAAACAGACAATCCGCACATACCCGCCATAATAAACTCATCTAGAATAGTAAGCGTATTCTTTTCATGTCTGCGTATATTTAATTTGCAGTCTCTTTTTGTTTACGAACCGGTTGCGTGCCTAGACCAAGTGGCCGCTGCAGCGCGCAAGATCTCGCTGTTCCGCGCATCTTTGATGTAGATAAAAGTAGCAAATGGGCGAATCAATAGGACAATACCGGGGTTTATCTGCAAAGCTGATTATTTCTTATATAGAGTTTCCCTTGTAACAATTGCGGATCGCTCGCTGGTGAGTCTTGTATTTAAAGAGTTGACGGGCCTGCCCGTGTCCTTATCCCCACACTCTGTTACTTGTACAAACTGATTCTGCTTTCACTTAGTCAACGTTTGATAACCCACCTATTCATTTTAAGCATTGCAGAATCCCCAAGTCATCATGGCTCCGACCATTCTGATTATCGGTGCTACCGGTAACACCGGCAAAGGCGTTGTCCGTGGCCTTCCCGCGCTGCTCAAGTCAAGCAGCACCAAGTACCGCGTTGTTGCTCTCACCCGATCCTTGAACAACCCAGTGTCCAAGCAACTTGCCGCAGAGGTGGATGGTGTTGAGTGGCTAGAGAAGGATTGGTCTGATATTGACGTTGAGTGGCTCAAGAGCCAGGAGGTAGCACGAGTCTTTATTGCGCCGCACAACTTGCCTCACCAGTATGCGGATGAGTCCAACCTTCATCTAGCTCTGCTACAGGCTGGTGTCAAGTACGTTGTTCGGGTATCGACCTTTGTGGAATACATCTATCCTACAACTGCGACGCACTATGGCCGCACACACTGGGCAATCGAGAACCTGTTGAGCCAGCCAGGGTTCGCAGATCTGCAGTGGACCTCGCTTCAGCCAAACTTCTTTACCCAGTACTGGTTAGGCCCTGCTGTTGGTTTCATTGCAGAGTATAAGCAAACGGGAAAGCAGGGAGTGCTGCCTGTGCTTTCGTCAGAAGAGTCTCCTGCGGGATTGATTGACCCTGAGGACATTGGCACGTTTGCTGCACATCTTCTAGCTCTTGATGATGTGTCACCACACAATCAGGGCAAATATGTCCTCCACGGCCCCGAAGACGTTACCGGAAGAGATATTGTCAAGTTAGTCGAGGACTATATTGGTGAAAAGGTTGAGAATGTGACCTATTCCGCAAAGGACACTTATGTCAATGCCGTTAAGAGTATGGGTACCCCTGATAGACTTATTCCTGGTATGTTTACTACTGTCGAGGCTCTATGGGAAGGAAAGTGTGCACGCGACTATCACCCAATTAGCAAAGAGGTCACGGCCCTGGCACCTCCTAAAACGACGGCTGCAGAGGTGCTTAAGGCTATGCTGGCAGGATTTCCATAATGGTTGTAAATAGGATACAGTGTGGCATATAACAATGATATGACTCTGTTGTTTCTTATGAGACTTGTTATAGAATCGTAGATGGAAGGCTAAACTATTGGACAGTTGGGTCTGCATAGAGCTGTGACTAGGTCTATCCATTTCTTCCGTCGACAAAGTTGTGGCCTTTATCTCTTCTTGATAGGGTATGGAATAAGAACATTGTCACATGGATGAATTAAGCATCTGGAAGGCTCATGCAACTCTAGTTGGAGCTGAGAAGGGCATGCATCTTCAGGACACCTTGCCGGGTCAGAAAGTCTTGTATCCGCTATGAGCCTATTGCTGTTATTGATTCCATAGAATCTCTTACATGATGACGCGAGAAGCTTTTTGGAAACGATAGACTACAATATACGAGGTCAAACGTCACTTGTCTGATTCCTTTTGTATTCTCACCCAGGCTTTATTTGTTCTTTGCCATTGCGTCACAGCCATCTCGATGCATCCCAGAAACTCGGAATAGCCCCAACTGGGTTGCGTTATGCTTCCGTGATTGCTCCAGCGTATTTATCACTGGTTTTCATTGCTAGAGACAGTAGCTGGGGTAGGGCGTCTTGAAAGTGACGTATCTCAGTCATACAACATACAGGTATATAACTCTAGTAGCAGTCTATGATACCCTAGTCTGCCATCAGTCATGGTCAATAAAGAGAGTTGGTTGACAACTAGATTAATAAACTGCTCGCATATCCTAGGACTACAGAATCCCAACTTGGGTCATCAGTTGATCTTTCAACTCAACAAGCGGACGTGTCACAGGCTTGGGGTGGCGGGTTTAATAGTGGCGGATTAGCGCATCCAGGTCTCAGTTTAAGAGCAGTGCAGCTTTCAAACAATGTCGCACATTGCCATCCCTTCACTTACGGGGCTATCCTTGCATACATGTATTGACAGATTCCTCATATAATTCCTCGTACACACATTGTAGTATCTCCCTTGTGTACTCCGCATACCACCCGTTGGTTCCCACTCTATCAGAGGCCGAACTGTGAGCTACCCTCACAATTGGCCCGAAAATCCCTGAATCGCCCGGAAAAGCGATACACACAGCCAAATGGGCTTTTTTCTATGGCATCCAGACCTAGAAAAACAACAACGCGCCTACATCATCCAAACCACCTGTAACGCATAGAAAACGACTGAAAATAACGGATCCTATGTCAAACGATTGATTTTGGCTATGTATTGCATTTTTATTAATTTCCAGCGCGCGCTACAGTGCTGTAACGGATAGCGACAACCGCAAAAAATCAATAAAATCGCATCAAATCAACAACCTACACAAAATCAGCTCTACAGCCACTATAACCTCTGTAACTAGTCAAACAACATATATAAAAGCTATTCCCTATAGCTTTCTGATACTTTTTCTTTCTTCTTTTTGATATAATGTTAGTTTACGGTTTTCAATGTATGTGTAATAGCTGTAGATTTCCTAATAAAGAGCTGTGTTACTTTTCCGGGCGTTTCAGGGATTTTCGGGCCAATTGTGAGGGTAGCTCACAGTTCGGCCTCTCATAGAGTGGGAACCAACGGGTATCGGGATAGCTTCCGTGGCCTGTATTTGGCATTTCGGGGCATTGTTGACGGGATAAATGCTGACCTCTTATCTCTGGCCAACGGCGATGGCGTGCGAGCTCCTTGCACTCGCGCCATGGAATTTGGGTGTCGCGGACGCTGGCTTTGTCTGCCTTAATAATCGAGCCAATCGCGCAATAAAGTATTTGGCTGACGAGGGCGCGTCTTGTGTGCGTGTCAGCCCGGCCCTTGATGGGCATGGGAGCCTCGGATGACCTGGAGTGTGTGCGTGCCGTTTCCTCCCTCTGTCGGCTTTGATTTGATATCTGGGCTGTGATATGGCTCTGGGCAGCAGTGCCGTTTCGATGATCCAAAGCAAGCAGGCCATTGGGCAGTGGCAACTCTGTTTTTGTGCCCGATAAGCAGACCATGAAAAGAGAGTTTTGTTTGTGCCCTGCGATATATACAGGTACATGTACTTGAGCCACCGGGACAATCTTGAATATTCCTACATACAAGCCTCCGTGTCGAAAGCTACATAACACACATACGTCCCCAAGCATCCATCATGGCGGGCCGTGATAGTGCTGCGGATCACGGAGAACAGCAGCCGCTGCTTCAGAGCTCCCCAAGTCCTCCCTTGTCCTCAGGGCCAGACGACAACAAATATGACACGAGAGCGACGCTGAGCGAAACAGAAAACGCCGCTGGCGATGTTCATCCGTCTCGGGCCGTCGAAGACGATGTGCTACCGGAGACGTCGACTCTCGGCCGAACATTAAGCTGGCAAAGCGCCTACATCATCGTAATATCCAGAGTCATCGGTAGCGGCATATTCGCGACGCCCGGAGCCATCCTTCAGTCGGTAGGCAGTCCTGGCCTGGCACTACTGTTATGGATTGTCGGTACGCTTGTGGCAGCCGCCGGTCTGGCCGTGTCACTCGAGTACGGCTGCATGCTGCCGCGATCCGGAGGCGTCAAGGTCTATCTCGAGTTCACATATAGACATCCGCGACTTTTTGCGACGACGCAGGTCGCCATCAATGCTGTTTTCCTGGGATTCACGGCTAGCAACTGCTTCATCTTCAGTCGTTATGTGCTCTTTGCATTTGGCGTGGAAAATGCGAGCGCCTTTGTTAATAAAGGGCTCGCCGTTCTCCTCCTCGTCGCTGTGACGGTCATCCACGCCGTGACTCCAAAAGCAGGCATCAAGATACAGGACTTCCTTGGCTGGATCAAGGTTGGAATAATCGTCTTCATGATTTTTGCTGGCCTCTACGTTGTGGTGTTCCAGCCAACGCTGGATACCTCGGTACAACAAAAGCATCCGTTATCATGGGACCATCTATGGGACAACAGTATTTGGAACTGGGGTGTCATGTCAACATCGCTATTCAAGGTGTTTTACGCATACGCCGGACTGGATAATGTGAGCAACGTGCTGAATGAGGTTAAAGATCCCGTGCGGACTCTGCGTTCTGTAACGCTGACTGCCTTGGTCACTTCTTGTGCCATGTATACCCTCATTAACCTGGCATACTTTATCGTTGTTCCTATTGATGAAATCAAGGGGAGCGGCGAGCTCATTGCAGCTCTCTTCTTCCAACGCTTATTTGGCGAGCAAGTGGGTAGAAAGATCTTGACTCTGGCCGTTGCTCTTTCAGCAGTGGGAAATGTCTTTGTGGTTGCATTTGCAATGGTAAGTTCAGTTCACAATGGCATTTACACCAAAAGGAAAATCGGAGACTTGTATGAACCTTGACTGATGGCTTTGTATTAGGCGCGATTAAAGCAAGAGATTGCTCGGCAGGGCTTTCTACCCTTTTCCGATATCCTTGCTTCGACGAAGCCTTTCAACTCGCCGTTGGGTGGCCTCATTGTCAACTTTGTACCTTCATTCTTGGTGATTGTGCTACCACCCACGACGGAGGTATATTCCTTCATCCTCGAAGTGGAGGGCTACCCTGGTCAGGTCTTTACCCTGGCCATGGGATTTGGCCTTGTGTGGCTACGATATAAACGACCGGACCTCAAGAGGCCCTATAAAGCATGGATACCTGTTGTTATACTACGAATCGTCCTGAGCGTCGCGTTGCTTGCTGCTCCGTTCTTCCCTCCCAAAGAGAAGCCCTCTGGAGGACTTTGGTATGCAACTTATGCGGTGGTAGGGATGGGCACGTACGTCATCACCTTTCCCAATCGAGCTTGTCGATGAACTGACACTGACTTTTGCCGTATCTCTTTAGGATTGTGGGTGGCGTCTTATATTGGTATGTCTGGACTATTCTTCTGCCAAAGTGGGGAGGATACAAGTTGGAGGAGAAGAGCGAAGTGCTTGATGACGGAACATCTATTACAAGGCTCGTGCATAACTATGAATGATCTAAGCTGAGCATGTTTCTATTCACGGCATCTACTAGATTTGGGTTCTTTTACATCCATCAGAGCCCAAAAAGCTCCGTATTTTTAGGTTCTGCGTGGTAAGCTGAGCTTGAGCTTGAGAGCCATCTCATGATTTGGAGGCTATTTGGTTTATCGCATAGCGTTGAATTGTTACAAATTGGGTGGACTGTTTGCTTGTCATGATACTGCATTTTTAATACCAAATTCATAACTTCATTTTCAGGATTTTCCGCAATTCCGCAGATGATGCTCCATGGCGATGATTCATCAATCCGTCCGTCAATCACACATGGAGAGTTGATTGTCGCTTACAACGCGTCAGCCGTAGGAACAAGAGTTCGGATTAGTTCAAAGGGTCAAGACGGATCAAACTCTAACTGAGCTATCACATCAAGGCCCAATTCATCATCTTGGCTGCAGTCCCCGCTCCTTCGCGCTCCCTCAGGCAATGCCAAATGCGAGGGCTCGCAAATACAGATTTCAAATCAACCCGCTTACCTCGGAATAAAGAGCTGAGGGGAAGGGCGTGTCAAGCCCTGCTTATGACGTTACGTTTCTATTGGATTGGATGTGTACGTCTAGGATGGATTATCAATCCCTCCTGATGATGGGTGGTAGAGAAATGGCGTGCTCGCGGGGAACGCTTGCAAGATCGGATAGCATATATATAGGTAGTGTAGGGCGTGTGAGATTCCATGGCGTGCTGTAAGTCGGTGCATACGTACATACAAACTCACCTTGAAAACAATTGAATTGAAATAACGGCTCCCACACTCAATCTGTAAAAGCCATACATACTAAAGGGAGAAACAATGGCAGCCGCTGCAGTTCAGAGCGCCATTCCCAGCTCTGGCTTCAACTCCGTCCAGGGAGTCCAATTCCAGCCACAGCTTGATCAGCAAACCACCTACAAGAGCATTCCCAAACACGACGTAAATACCATTCTCAACTTTTTCCAGGACAACGAAGACGGCTCTCCTCCTGAGCCTACGTACGTTGGAAAGCCCGAGACGTACACCAACCGACCGATTGCATCGCATCAGGTAACCATCCGAGACGTTGCAGGAGAAGAGGACAAGTACACTCTCGACAAGAACGGATTCCAACTTCATCGCCATACTTCGATTGAGAAGGATTTTCTGGATGATGACCAGATCAAAGCACAATATTACCCAGAGACAGAGCAGCTCCTCAAGGATGTGTAAGTCGACCTCCATGTCCCCGCGCCTATTCTTTTATTCTTTTCCCCCCTCCGCTGACATTCGCCATATAGAACCGGCGCATCCAAAATCTTCATCTTTGATCACACCATCCGCCGTCACAACCCCGACAACTCTACTGGCACGACGGATGCGGCCCTTCGTGGTCCTGTCCAGCGGGTCCATATCGATCAGTCTTATGCCGCGGCAGCCTCCCGTGTTCGGTTTCACCTTCCCGAGGAAGCGGAAGAGCTTTCCAAAGGCCGCGTGCAAATCATCAACGTTTGGCGTCCGATCAAACAGGTCCAACGAGATCCCTTGGCCATTGCCGAGGCGGACTCAGTTGCAGAGGAGGACCTCGTGCCGATTGGCTTGATCTATCCTAACCGTAATGGAGAGACGCTCAGCGTGAGGTACAACGAAGGACACAAGTGGTTCTACAAATCTGGCCTGACGCCTGAGGAGGTCCTCCTCATCAAGTGCTTCGACAGCAAGACGGACGGAAGAGCACGACGGGTGCCGCATACCGCATTTGTGGACTCGACTTCACCTGCGGGTGCGCCAACGCGGGAGAGCATCGAGATCCGAGCGTTGGTTTTCCACCCAGATGACAGGGAATAGATGGATGGAAGATGATGATTTGATGAAATGATTTGAGATTCACAGCATGATTTGATGTAAATGTATGGGAGCCAAGACTGAAAGACTTGAATTGGATGGAAGACCATCTGTTAGTGAAATATACATGTGCACTACACTACTCAGACAGCTGAAATATCCGATGAGACACACTTGTTGCGAAAGATGATTCAGAGATTACCTTTTGAGATTCTATGTTGAGAGCCCTGCTCAGTCCACAACCCACAGCAAGCAAGGGGACAGGAAACATTGCGTGTTATTCCTGATTCTTGTGGGCATCAGTGTCGGAAATAAGGCTGCACAGGATGTATGAACTAATGTATGCACTCTGCACTCTGCACTCTGCACTCTATATTCTGTATACGCCCCCGTTGAACCATCAATGTGAATGAATGCATGTACTCGTATGCCAACAAGCAGCTCAACGGCGTACCGGAACAAAGGCGAGGCGGTGGAGGCCCGGAGGCGGGATTCAAGTCCCCCGGGAGCTTTGCGAATCACGGCAAGGGCCCGCCTCCGCTATGGGGCGAGTTGAAGCAGCAGCAGCACAGAGAGCACAAGTACTCGTACAAGTGGTGATAAGGGCGGTGATGCTAGGCGGTAAGGAAACGTTTGAATGGCAAAGGACGATGCATGCAACCCTAAGGTATGAGGAGAGAGGGCTGCTTACATGGATGGTAGTACAAGCTAGGCATCTTGGTTTGGTGCCCAGTTGTAGAGCTCATCCATACTGTTTATTTACACACAGAGTTTGTATTCAATCGTCTCTGCCAGTGCAAGATTTGATGCTCAGCGGTTAAAAATGGCTGCTGCTACTAACTCTAGTCCGTGTCCTGGATAATAGGTTACGAAGCTCTCCCGTGTCTGTGCCTGTTCCTGTGCCTGTGCCTGTGCCTCTTATTCCCGTTCCCAGCCATCTTATTTTTAGCCGTCGAAAAGAGGAAACACACACAAACCAAAGAGCTGCCAGCCACCTCGAAGCAGCTACTCCGTATACCGCCCTCTAATAATATCCATCATGGCCCCTCATTGTGCTTTTCCCTGGCCTCGTACTCACAACCCGGCTTGACGGTTGCTGCAACGCGCGCACTTGCATGGCCAAGTACGTACATGAGCTGTCGCATCGGCTTCTGACAATTGCTCCTCTTTTCCCTTCTCCTTCTTTTCACCTATCACATCTCTCAAGCACGGGTTCAGGCGGTGGGAATCAATAGTCTCACCAGAATCATCGTACGTCGAAGCCTTCTCAACCGCTTCCCTCCCCCCTGGTTCACGCCGCCCAAAAACTGACGCACATGCAAGGGGAGGCCTGGAAGAAGATTCATTCGACCGACATTCCTCGACCAGATTCATCAATCAGTGCTCGACACGCTTCTTCCAGCGGTGGGGGCTTGGGCTCGTGTACCGCAGCTGGTTGGGCGCTCAAGGTCGCAGCAGCAAGGCCAAGCAGGACCTAGACCCAGGCTTTGGGGGGGAAACCCGCATCGAGGGCCCGGCATCCGACAGGGCGACTGGGGCCTTCTCTTGTGATCGCCTTGTGGTCTCTTTTGCCTTGTACCGGTACATGCTGGAGAGAACAGAAGGGGGGGCATCAGACGGACAGTCATCAAGGACGCGGGACAAGGACGAGAAAAGCGGTAGCTCCGCCGTCGTGCATCAACCCTCACCTATCGGAACCAACGAGGCGACTGAGCAAGTCAGCTGTGGCCCCTGGGAGCTGAGTCTTGCTCGTTATATACCGACATCTTGTTCCAACGATACTTTGGACCATAGACGAAGCGACAGACACACGCAGACATAGCCATTGACCTTTCGAAATCCATCCACGAAATCAGTCACCGATCGAGAACTCGTCCCCCCCCCACCCATCCTCGATACGCAGCAAGAGACGATTCTATATATATACACAATCAGGAGAGGTTGACACGAGACGCCTAGAGAGTGTTAGCTTATAGGTGGGAGGCAGAGAACAACCGCAACGAGCAAGAGTACGGGCCGTAGCAACACCCATCTCCAATCGTCATGATGGCGGGAACTCGCTCAATGCTGAGCGGCACCTCTGTCGTCTACGAGCGCAAGGTCGTGACGACTCACATCCGAACCTACAACTGGCCGCCTCTGCAGCTCAACTTTTGGATCTTTGTCATGCTGCTCTGCTCGGCCACCATCATCGGCGTCTTTGGAAGCTTCATCCAGATCCAGAATCAGCTCGAGCTGCCTATTCCTTGGTATGCCTTACTGCACTCTGCCCTCGTCCGTTGATGAAGAAATTGAACGCTAACGTTGAGTTGTCCAATAGGTATTTCCCCTACTTCATCACCGTCGGCGCCATTGCGATCCTCTTCATATTCGGCATCTTCTGGTTAATCGCCCAGCGTCGACTGCTGCCCGCCATCGTCATGATTGGCGCCTTTATGCTCTTTGTCCTGTGGATCGTCGGTCTCGTCGTCGTTTCGCTCGAGCTCTGGGGGCCCAACGGATCCATCCAGAGCACTTGCGACATGAACGTTTTCAACCAGAATCCAAAGGGCCGGACGCAGGAGACGCTGGCGTGGCTGCAGCAGAAGATGATCTGCCAGTGCTGGGACCTGGTCTTTGCCATGGCCTTGACGGGAGGCATCTTTCTGTTTTGGGGCAAAATAGTAAGATTACCTCTGGACCCAACATGAACCATCCTCAGCAAATCAGAACAAACAGCATTCATCTCAGCGACGAACAACACCAAAAGGACCTGACGAGATAGATGAAAAAAAAAAGAGTCCAACCCCCAGATTCCATGTACTTGTATCTATCCCCAGGTAGGCACCCAATTCATGCTCATCACCCCAAAACGGGCATCCAGTCCGTCCCATCACCAACTCAAAACGGGCACATTGACGGACACGCCCGCTGCTCCCTTCCTCTTCCAGCTGGCCTCTCATCTCATCTTGTCCTGATGATCACGTCTAGTTTGCCGTCTAGCTCTGGGAATCAGCCATGGAACTAGCCCCAAGAGCGCCGAGGTGACACCAGGTTATGGTGCTAGACCTGTTCTTGTCCAGTCTCTATGCGCAGTAGATTACACACATCGCCGTTGGGAATTCGGGCCTCTTGAAACGAATGACCTCTTGCGCCGCTCGGCAGTTGCGGGACATTTTTCCTTGTGCGCGAGTCGTACAGAGGCATTTATCATGGGGAAAAGATGGTTTACGTGTAGTTGCCCATGTTGACAATTCCATCTTGACATTTCCAAAGAAGCCAATAATTAGACACACATGTATCCCTTCTATCAATCACAATTCACCTCTCGCCTGAAGCCCCATATAGACAAACAGGCCAAATGCCATCTGTAAAACTCCAAACCCCAATGATCAAGACCCCGCTCGTCCGATAAGCAGAATGTTTTTTTTTTATATTCCCATGGCCCGTCGTAAATAATTCCCCATCAAGATGCAGATGCCCTTGGTTAGTTGACATGGTTCAAGCCAGTCTTACAACATCAGCTTTCCCTTTGGCAGTAATGCCCATAGCCCGCCGCAGGCACATCTGCGCTGTTGCCCCAAGACGAAGCTGAACCCGGGACGACTCCCAAAGACGTCTTCCATCACACAGGCACAGCGGGTGCATCTTCTCCATTGTTGAGCCCCGAGCTTCATCTCCACCCTTTTGAACAGGTCGACGTAGACAAATCTCGATCCGTTGCGTGCCAAGCTAGATTCGTCATCTTGGACGCCGAGAAGATCGTAGTTTGCAAAGAAGAGCTTTGAAGGGTCGCAAAGCGCCCTGAACTCGGGCAGTTCTTTGCTAAAGAACTTCTTAATGACGGGCAAGAAGGGCGACGGCGGCCCTACAGTCAATAGCATGCTCAACTCCACCTGGTTTTGCGCCACCTTGATGGCCAGGTCGATTTGCTTCCCCTGGGGGTTTTGACTTGAGCTTTTGACCATGTTGGGAAGAACCGCCTGGTACGTCTGCCGAACGTCCCCGCCGAGGACGTTGAGCAGCTTCTCAAAATCGGCCACCTTGACAAGGCTAGTTGTTGTAATGTGCTGCATTTTTTGGTATGCTTGCTGGAGCTTGGGATTGGAATTCCTGGGAACGCCCGGTTGGTCCGAATTGGCCGACTGCCCTCGGTAAAACTCAATCGCTCGTTCGCTCAGAGATTCCAGATGGGCAATCCTGCGGCAGACACACATAAGAAAGCTCCTGCTCGATGATGAGAGCAGGAGGTGCAACGATACGTCGTTTCGTTTTTGAAGATAGGGCGTCACCTCCCCAAAACGCTTGGGCTCAAGCCTCGCCATGAACTCACTGTCGTTCATCAGTGAAAATAGGCTGTCGGTGAGCCATGACAACAGGTCTAGACACCACTTGGCGCAGCCGGCTAATGCTTCTACAACCTCTATTGTGTGGCGTGTTCAGTATACCGACAATCATGGTTTGCCCAGGGAAGCGAAGAGGTGGAAACTTACCATGTTCATCCAGGGGACTCAACTTCTCTCGCACCGGTACAGGTGTGTTCATTGCGAGGGTGATGAGAACGACGACGTTGCGCACATTGAGATCAATCATGGCAAATTTGCCCTGGAATGTCCTGGGATGTGTCTCCCCTTTAAACCCCAAGCTGTTCATGATGCTCAGGCAACTCTGAAGCAGCGTATTCCTCATGAGCAAATCATGGTGAAGTTCATCAGAGTAGTCGATCTGGATCTTGAGGACCTTGATGATTTCAGTGATCCAGTCGTGAATAAACCGTCTCTTGGATGTATACGGCGCTACAATGGCAAGTAAGTCGTCATAATTGGCGTGATGCCACAGGGCAGATGCGGCCGCCACCGTCAGGGCCGCTATTGTGGCCCCGTAACGGACCTCTTGGAAGGAATTTCCAATGTCCCCAAGCGGGTATTGCAGCTTGCACCATTTGATTTTCCCTTCCTCCGACACCTGGACCATGGAGCAGAGAGTTGGGGAAAAGGCCACCTGTTGGCATGATCCTTCCTCGCCAAAACTCCAGCCGACTTGACGCAAGTTCATTACTTTGTTGGTATCCTCTGTCGCATAGACTTCTTCAAAGGTGAATCGATCTCGGTATTCGACGGTACCGTCAGACATGGTCAAGACCAAGAGTTTTCCAAAGTGGGCGGGCTGAAAGCTGATCAACACCTTGTTGATCGTAATTGGTTCCAATTTTCGCAGCCGCGTATAGGCCGTCTGCTCTGGGACTTCGCTGTTCCTTCGAATTCCCAGCTGCTCAAAAGCCGGGTGAAGGTTATGTCGCTGTTCACTCACCGCTTCCCAGCGGTCAATAATGGTCTGAGCTGTTTGATAGGATCCAGAGGTGGGCGCGCGCGTCCTGATGGCGACAATCATGGGTGAGACGATGCTCTTGCCCGTATTATCAATGATGGAAGGGAGAACGTGCAGGTGAGACAGCTCTGCCATGGAAGCGTCATTGTTGGCATCCCCAGGCCCCGTTTGCAGCCACGTCGTAGCGGCGAGATGCTTTTCGACCAGCGACGGGCTAAGTCGAGCGTTCTGCGGCAGTGGGTTTTTGTCAGGTTGCGAACCAGGACCGCCCCATTGAATCTCTATTTTGAGCAGCCTGAGCTGCTTTGATGAGGTCGCAACAGCAGCCAGCAGATATCCTATCAAGACGTTAGCACCAATCATTAGCCAATCCAAAGAATATGAGATGTAACCCTTACTCTTGTCAGAAGCAAGAGCTGCATGCGTGACCAGCTCGTCCAGTGAGTTTACACTCTCGAGCTCCATTGTAGTCTCCTCCATTCGATTATTGTTTTGTGACCAAAACATTTTCAGCATGCCGCTGATTGTGACGCAGAACAAAGCACTCTTTGCTGAATGGGGGTGACTGGGCCCGCCGGCGTGAACAAACGAGCTTTCGTACTGATAGGCATTGCCATTTCGAGTGGCCGGTCCATACATGACGTTGTACGATTTCTTTCAGAGTTAGTGCCTCGGGTTGTCTTGATACAAAGACCTGGCGTGCTCTCACCTGCTGGTTCTGCGGCGCGACTGCCAGCCAATGTGCCCCCACCACGGCGTTTGCATCGTCAATGGAGTCTGTGTCGCACTTCCTCGTGATGAAGGGGTGGTTGAGAGACACTGAGAAGCTGACTATGACCACTCTTCCCACCGCATCAATGATTGCAAGCTCTAGCGAGTTGGTCGACGCCCACTCCAAGTGAACCAGGGGAATGCCAGAAGATCCCTTGATAAGCTCACATGTCGTCGGCTTGCTGAGGTCCCACGTTCCGTCAGCCGGGTTGGATCGCAAGAAGCGGAGCTGCAAGTACTGGCCGTCCGGCGTGATGGTTGCCACCGTTCCGGACTTGGACCAGGCCACAGTCCTGAAGCTCTTTGTCAGCCATGGATATAGCGATGGGAGAAGGGATATACGGATACGCACTGGCAGCAGCCACGACTTCTCACATCATCAACCTTGAGTGAAAGCGGCCGGTCATGCGATCTATCGGGAAGCGACAGGCCGACGCCATCGCCGAAAAGATCATCCACGTCGTTTAGATCGACTGGGACAGTGTTATCCAGCATAAGAGGCATTTTTTCCGCCGTCATTGGAACGATGCGTGTATGCGCAGGCGAAGGCAAACAAAGGGCCTACGACTTGGGGCGGTCGAAATGCCTACGGTGGGCAGGGAGACGCGTTGAGAAGGCGTAGCAATGATTCACGGACACGGGGCGGTCTATTATACGTGCGTGGCATGGAAAAGTGTCTTCACAGGCAAAAGCCCGGGCGCAGAAGAAACCGGTCAATATGAAAATGCATATAAGCAGGATGAAGCTCACATGAAGGTTCAAGTTTCAGTGGTCAAGGTGATGCTGTGCCGGATGAATGTCGGTATAATTGGATTGGGAAATGCCCGCCCTGGGCACATACAGTGTGCTACCCTGGAGAAAACAGGATCAAACTCGCATCCAACAGTTGGATTTTCTTGACATACCCTCTAATGAGGTACCAACATGTGCGACCTAGGTGATTTATTATAACCGTATCATTGCTGATGCTCCTTGTCGCTTCGCGAGGCGGACTCTTCCTTCATAACTCCTCTTTGGGGTTGCTTGATGTAATGCGTAAGGATAAGCATAAGCCATGACAGTGCCACACGAACAACATTTAATCATCATGGTAAGGTTTGAGTTTCTGCCACTTTAACCATCCGTTGGTGCCTCGTAGAGATTCCAAAAAAAAAAGACCCGAGCTACAGTGTCTTATTCGTTCTTCGCCTCAAGTTTCGTACCCATGTTTAACATGTGGGCTTATTTTGTGTACATCACATTAGCAAACGGATCCTCATCATGAGATCCTTCTCCGCAAGTGCATTGTTTCTGCGTCGATCGAGGCCTGTACGTCAAGGCGCTCGGGCTGCATCATCCTTTACACAGTCACAAGGATACCGGCACCGACCGTTGGCCTATTTGCTGGTCGGGTTATTGCTTGGAGGCGCTTCAGCGTATACACTGAAGTTCTCGGTATCTGGTCCAGGTGGGAATACGATACCAAGATGGGGTGAATCAGCCAAGCCGTCTAGCCTACGATCCAAGTATGCTGACAAAAAGACAATGCTGAAGGTAAGTTGAGTGGATAGATGTATATCATCTGTGTACGTGATTCAAAAATACTAACACAGTGTTGGCAGGCTGTTGACGAGATTCGTCGTGAGCTTGGAGAAGAAGCAGTGAGCACCGATCCAGACGATCTGGAATATCACGGCTATTCTGAATTTTCAACATCGAATACGGATGAAAGGCCCATTGCCGTTGTGCGACCACAGTCGACAGAGCAAGTGTCCGCAATCGCAAAGATATGCACAAAGCATAAGGTTCCGATGATACCCTTTGGAGCCAAATCGAGCGTTGAGGGGAACTACAGCTCTCCCTTTTCAGGCGTATGCATCGACATGTGCGAGATGGATAAGATTGTCGAGTTTCACCCACAAGATATGGACATTGTTGTGCAGGCTGGGGTCAACTGGACGGTATTGAATGAAGAGATCAAAGACACCGGCCTCTTCTTGCCGCCTGATCCAGGCCCAACCGCCCTCATCGGGGGAATGGTGGCCACCAACTGCAGCGGAACCAATGCCATGCGATACGGTGCGATGAAGGATTATGTCGTCAACTTGACGGTTGTCTTGGCCGATGGCACCGTCATCAAAACAAGACACCGGCCAAGGAAGACGTCGGCAGGATACAATCTCAACTCCTTGTTCACAGGATCAGAAGGGACTCTCGGCATCATCACTCAAGCCACGCTCAAGTTGGCAGTCATACCGACAAATCTCAGTGCCGCCGCCGCCGCCTTTGGATCGATTCATCATGCTGTGGCCGCCGCGTCCACAATGGTCCGCGCTGGCCTCCCCTTGGCCGCTTTGGAGCTGATGGACGATCAACAGATGCGGAGCATAAACAAGAGCGGAGGAACTGCTGGTAGGATATGGGAAGAATGCCCAACTCTCTTCCTAAAGTATGTATTATACCAATATCCCCTTTACAGCTGATGAAATCAGCAGTGTGTCTGACATGTGGCATCAGATTCTCAGGCACCGCAAGCTCCGTCAAGGATAGTGCCAAGGAGGCACAAGCCACATGTCGCACACACGGAGCCAGAACTTTTGACAGTGTATATGGAGAAGAAGAAATAGATTCCCTTTGGTCAGCCAGGAAAAACGCGATGTTCGCGGCAGTTGCGGCGCAGCCACGGGGCGCCCTGATTTGGAGCACAGATGTTGCGGTTCCTATATCCCGTATGGCTGATCTGATTGGTAAGTTCAAGAACCCAACTTGTATTACAACTCGCTTATAGCTTCTCTTTGCGCATGAACAGAAGAGTCCAGAGTCAAAGCAGCGGGCCTTGATCTCTGGAATAGCGTCCTGGGACATGTAGGAGACGGAAACTTTCACCAAGCATTGTTTTACTTTTCCAACGATGCCATTGGGAAGAGCAAGGTAGCAGACTGCGTCGATACCATGGTGAAGAGGGCAATCGAGATGGAAGGAACCGTATCAGTAAGTTGACTGTGTTGTCTCCCGTTGCATTACTGACAGTTCATGGTAGGGCGAGCGTGGTATTGGCCTTGGGAAGAAGGTAATGTAGCACGGTCATTCTGACTCTTTCTCTGCACGAATCTAATGGGTGAGTAGGACTGTCTGCTCAAGGAGCTGGGCCCGTCAACAATCGGGGTCATGAAGGCCTTGAAGGATGCACTTGATCCGCAGTACGTTTTTGTGTTTTTTTAATTTTTGGGTTCAATCCTGCTGACAAGACATTTCCCAGTTGGTTGTTAAATCCAGGAAAAGTATTTGATGAATAATGAGGGTGATGTTGGACGTGTGGAGAGTACCTTGACTTTCTGCTATTTTGAAAGAATTTACAACGAGGGGAAGCAGGCCGTTCAACTACATTTACATTGTGTAAAGCTCTTTATAGCGTCCAATTTTCCTTACATTGCAATTCGAGTGCACATCTTATGCCCTACCGTGTTATTCTGGAATTGTGATGTATATGTCGTGCCCTAGAAGATTACCACAATGCCTCATGTTTGGCCGCCAGGAACCCCTTTTCTTATTAGCTCCTATACCGCCGTTTCTAAGGGAGATGCAGATGATTGCAAGATTTACTTTAGTAGTAAGAGGTGCGAAAGGCGAGCTGAGCGAGAACCCTGAACCTGGATGCCAATTTTTTTTGGCTATAGAGAGGCGGAATCTATGGGCTGCCTCAACAAAAAGTACTCGTACTCTATCCATAGTCTGCAATGGAGGGACATGATGGGAAATGAATATGCGCAACACTTCCTGACGCACGTCTTCATGATCAGAGACAAATCGCTCCAAAGGCCCTCGTCAGTCGATCCATACATGCACGTATCACACCAAGTGGATCGTAGACGCTAAATAGACGACAACAAAAGCCGCCGGCTTGGAGTTGATAACCCGCGAGTCGAGTTGCGGCACCTCATTACACTCCCTGCACGAGGGCTCCATAGACTTGCCAAGACGCCATTATAACCGAGTAGAACCGCCCTAGCATGTCGGAGCGATAAAGGGAAAGGGAACGGGAGAAATAAAAAAAAACAGGGTCTAATGCATATGTCAAGAGCGTAGTGCGAATCTTAAGGTATTAGTGATGGTGTCTCATGCGTAAGTAAGAGATGGGTGTCATCAACGCGGAAGAGGACGAGCGTTGCCGTTGATCGACTGCTGATCTGACAATCAGGGACCTTGGGGATACACTTCTGGAAGGCCTGAAAACGGACCCAAGGAGTGCTCCATGCTACCAATTACCGCATGGATCGACGACTTTGGACTGACTGACGTGTTACCAATGTCTTCCGTAGACCCTACTCTGTAATTGTGATCGCCTGTTGAACGCCGTTGCTTCGTCATGGCACGAATTTGGCGCAACCGATGGAAAGGGTCTGGTGCTAGTGTTAGTAGCACAAGTATAGCACCAAGGCAAATGAGACGGCCCCGGCACTCAACCCGCTGTATTTTTTGGGATGTTGTCTGCTCAATGCTCTTTTTGGCCTTTTGAGAGAAGAGGGAAATGCTGCGTTATGAATATGGCTGCAAGCATCGACGGAGAGGACGAAGATGAAGAGAGGCGCTGGTGGTGAGCATTCGCATTGAATATCGAGGGCCAAAGAAGTAAATGAAGCCAGACGACGAAGAGCCATCTCAAATCCAACGCGTCGCAACCATTGCCACACGCGTACGAAATACATGTTGTGCAATGCTCAACCGTACTCGTACACGGTCGAGTGCAGTGCCCGACTTACACTGCTTGGTCCCCCACATCAAGACGTCGGACCAGGGCCTTCTGATGGGCTGAGCTTTCAGGTAACAGAAGCGGCCGGTGTGTGCGGTGCACCGTGCATGGTGTTGATGGGAAGAGGCACTGATCGGCGGCATCTGGACGAGGTGGGAATGGCAAGGCCTCCTGGTGAAGCGTCGATACTTAAGAGCACATGGCTCGTGTCGTACTTGGAGTCGTCCTCGACACTTGACAATCTACCTTGAGCGCATACAGGTAATGACATACACTGACACTTGATCGGTGATGCGACATGTCTGCAATCTGCAGCAGAAAGGAGCAGGACCAGAGGCATAATTTCATCATACCCAACGCCGTGACACGCAAGGGCTGCATATCATATCATATCAAGGTTGTCGTGTCGCACAGCATTGCATTCCCTCTCTTCGTCGCGACTGGTTGACAACCACCTTTCCCGTTCATTGCGCCAGGGGCAAGGGGCCCCTCTCGGCCACTGTCTAAATCTCTCGTCAATTTCCGTCTTGATATCGTCTTGTCCTGGGCTGTGTGTGCTAGCGGCGGTTGTAGCCTCGTCTAGGCCGAGCGGGTTTCGTCAAAGACCACGATGGTTCCTGGATACCGACCAAGAGAGAGCCAGAGGATGCAGGGGCTGGCGACAAACGACTTTCGCTTGCTCGTACGTTGCCATGCTCATGCCTGTGCCCCCCCTCCCCCCGGCCAGGTCCCTGAGCCACCCAAATAAGCACGCTTCTAGCTTGCCGTAGCCTCGAGATATCATGGATGGTGCGGAGGACTAGGTCTGAAGCGGATACGGCGCCGCCCACGAGCCCCCCGGCGCGTTGCAGCATTTCTGATTGCCCGATTTGTCGTCATGTAGCGCCTCGAGCAAGGACCGAATGCTTGTCTGGTGATGTGTATGGCGACACTGGTGGTGGTGGTTGTGATGCTGTGCCTGTTCCTGTTAATCCCCTCTCCGGGGGGGGGGGTTGTTGAAGCTTTCCAACCCGCGTCGACAGTGCATGAAACTCCCCAAATCACCCTCTTCTAAGCCAGGCGAGAGAATGTGACAGGTGAGTGATTCCCCCCATTGCTCACGCGCCCGCATGATCATGAGCGCCAGAGCGCAAGTGTTTTGTCCAGAGGGACGCTGCAAATGGTGCGTGATACAGCGGCCACTCTACATAGGCGCTGCTGCTAGCACTGGCTGCCCCCGCCATCCGCCACCAATCCCGGCCTGCCTTTGCTCACACAATTGCGCAACCCCAGCCTGCACAATCTCGCGGCCTCTCCACTGCAAATCAACTGGCCCCTGTCGCTCGGCCGTTTCTAGCTCTGTCAGTTGCTGCCCCAGATGTGACGGCTGCTCGTAACCCTCTGGCGCCAGCGGCTTTTCCAACGACGAATCCTGGCTGCTTCTGGCTCGAGCTACCAGCTGGCCAGAGCTCGACATCTTGGCGACCAGGGGGATTTGCAGCCGAAGCCAGGAACACAACGTGGGCCGCGGAGTCGCTTATGGCTATGGACATGGCTAGACGGTCGATGCTGTACTGGCGCTTCCTGTGTGCGGTGATGCTAATATGCCAATACTATGCTAATACCACGAGTACCCGCGATGCCATGCCACTCCAACTGGCGACGAAACCGACCATCTTTCTTTCCTCCTCCCTCACGCGGCTTCCGACAACTCCCATTGTCCATCCTCGCTTTCAAGTTGTAAAGGCAAGGCGGAAGAGAAGAGTACTGGTTCACTACTTGTTTGTGCTTTCATTACTATTACTCAGCGCGGAAGCTCTGCTCGTCACCTGCCTTTCGTTTTGCTCTCTCACGCCGAAACTTGGTTAAGCTCCTGGCTGCAAAAACTCAAGTCATGGCCCCCATATCAGCAATGGCGCCCGCCGGCGCTCAATCTACAACTCTTTCAAGTGCTGGCAAATCTTTGAAAAGGGGCATGAGCTTAAGGAGAGCTTCTACCCAGCGTCGGCCACGAAACCAGCAGCAGCAGCTTCCCCCTCAGTTCTTGCAGCCTATGCAAGGGCAACGGGACGGAGATGAAGACGAGGATACGATAACCTCTTGCCACCCCAGCTTCCAGACATATCGACATCGAGACCGCCAGAGCCACTACGTTGATCCGCGACAGCAGATGCTGCATCTGCCAGACTCGCAACGGCCCGCGTCTTCCCGTAGCCATATGCGAGACTGGAATCACCACAGAGACCGCAGCCGAAGCCCTTCGTCTTCCAAGAGGCTGCCGCCACCCGACAGTTTGCCGCAGCAGCCCCAGCCCGAATACTACAGCAGTCTCCCGTCGTCCACGAGCCTGACGAGTGAGGAATTCGAAGCACTGCCGCCTACGGTTCGAAGAAAAGTAAGTGGCTATTCTCTCTCACGTCCATGCTGTTTTCGTTGCGTTTGATCTGCCCATTGGGTGGTGAAGAGTAGCCTCAGCGACATCCTCGTACACCGATATTTTTTCTTTCTTTTCTTCTTTTCTTCTTTTCTTCTTCTTCTTCTTTAAATGGCTGTCCCCTGCATTCATCCCAAGCATGTATTTTGCCCAAGTGTTTTCAAAAGGCTCTTGGGGTGTTGGGCAAGCGACAAGACCCGCCATCTTGTGTCGCAGACGAATGCATAAAAGAGGTCAGAGAAAGGCGAAATGAGACGGAGAAACACGGCCAACAGCACAAGGTGTTGATTGGATCTGGCCGTCAGAGTGCATTGCCCAACAACAGCGGATTCTGTGTTAAAGCTGGCCGGTTTCATGCGTTGTCTGACTTGGATGATGGGGTTGGCCATTGCAATGCTGGCCAATTGGGTGTATCGCACATACGGTTCCCTGGTCGACGGAGAGCACGACAAGTGTCTGTCTCGCATCTCAAGGGATCACCAACGAAAGCAGAGCATGGATTGGCAGCGACATGTTGGTTTGGGACCAAGCAGCAGGCGGCCTTCTCAGTCTTCCTCCCAGTCTTCTTTGCGATGCCTCACCCTCCGTCACCGTCTTGTTCCCTTTACAACTGTGCGATTTATTTAGCCTGGACGACGAGATGCGATGCGATGCAATGCAATGCAATGCACCTCCGTCTTGCACTCACTACTTCCGGTGGACAAGCCAATGGCGCCGGAACGGCTGAATCCGTCCCTGGCATCCCAGCACACTAGTGTCGCGTCGCCCCGCGAGCGACTTCGTTTGGGTGCCATGGCGCTTGTAGGCCGTCTGCGGTGCGTCCAATTGAATGCTTTCAGCCATGGTCCAGCTGCTTGAGTGATCGGTGGTGGTGGTTTGCCAGTTTAGCTCGAGTGAGCTCCTCTGAAATCCATCAAACGCGGCTCCATTGTGATATTGGCATCGTCACCAACGTGCCAGTCCACGATGAAACCAGACGGCGTGGGCCGGAAGAGGGAGTCTTGTCGTGCTACATACGAAACTGGCCAGAGCATAGACACCGCTGTGTGTTTTGAGTCAACATTGTGTGTGTATGTGCTCCGTACCTGGCATGAGTTTTGTCTGCAGGGCGAGCGCCGCTTGGCTGTACTCATACCGCAACCCCCTGATCAATGTGCGAGCGCACCCAAGCCAACTAGTATTGCTGCTAGCATCACTGCTTTGTCCGTATTGGACTTGAAGCCTCCCCACCTCGCCATGGTTCCTCGTTCCAAAGTTGAGACATGCCATCCTCGTTCGAGCTAGAACAGCTCTGACTTCATCCGACTACGGATACGCCTTTCAGGTAGTCGCCTCACTAGCTTCTCAATAACACCCATAGCATTTCTCTTATATACATGCTTGCTTGGGCTGCCCCCTTTATTGTTTCCTCTGCCAATGTCTTTTTTATTTTATTTGATTCTATTCTTGGGCGATAGCATTCTGACATTTTTTTTTTGGCTCCAGTATTTTTTCGACCTTGGAGCGGCTGCGCTTTGCCCAGACCTGTTGTGCTGGACATTCCGATCAGCCCTGCGGCCATTCGATATCAACGTTCGCAAGCGAAGACGATATCTTTCAGCCGGGATCAAAGTTTGAACTTGCTTCCGATTTTTCCATCTCTGGATCACATCAACAACCGCGCGTTCGATCGAGCTCCGCTCGCCTATACCCAAACCAGGCAGATACGCTTCACGGACGACCAGCAGACAACGGAGAGAGACAATCGAATACCGCCAATTCACACCACAAGAGCATCATACTGGATGCTACCGACGAGGCGTTTGTCAAGATCAATAAACGCCAATCACAACTCCCCAAACTAGGCACCCATCTGAACGAACCCTTTTGTCACGAGTTGCATCCCACCATGAGTAGCTCGCCCAACAACGAATTTACACAGGCTCTGGCCGCCGAGGCCTCGCCAGATTCCATCATGGACAGTTTCCGATGGCTTGATGAGAGCGATGACTTGGATCTTCGTCTGGATGACTACCAGGCGAGCCCCAAACAAGGAAAGAAGAAGCGAATGCCTTTCCCTCGCCATCTATCGATATCAAAGCTGTCTTTTGGACGACCGTCTTCTCAGCTGAGCCATCCAGCAACCAAGGGCACCATGGCCTCTCCCGCATGGAGCGAGCAATTTGTGGTGCCTTCTTTACCAAGCCCCTCTAGCCACTTCCGTCGAAGATCTAGAGCTCTGTCTCTAATATCACCAAACAAGGGTCAAATGCCTGATGACTCTGGCGTCATTGACTCGGCCCCATCTCACTATCAGGATCCCGAAGCTCGCATGAAGCTCCGTGTGTACCTTGCGTCTCCGCACAAATTCGATGAGGCTGTTGAATTTGGATTCCCCTCTCTCTACGACACACAGGGCAGGGAAACCTCTCAGATTCGATCGTGGTCACGCCAAGAGTCCTATGACAAGATGCATAGCTCAACTGGTGATGACGCCGAGTCCCTCATTAGTGATCCCACATCACCCGTCGAAACAGTCTCTCCGAGAACGCCAGAGAGCTTGGATCACCCGCCTGCTGAGCATTCGCCGCGAGTACCCCATGAAGGAGCCTGGCCTTCCAAGGTGGACTACGCCCAGGCGCCGGCATCGTCCCGCGAGATGACACTACGCATGACGTTGACACGACCTGATCTTCGAGCCGACGAAGAGCAAATGTATGGCTGGCAAAAGCCATCGTCATCCAAGGGGCAAGCACATGACGGGTCTGCTCAGCCAAGATCATACTCTCGGGCTTCCAACCCCAAAGACAATATTGAAAAGCAATTCGCCATCATGGACCAAGAAGCTGCCAACAGTGATAACAATATGGTCAAGCGCTTCTGGAACCGAGTCCGCCGGTCATGAGGGCTCTTATTAATAATTCGTTGACCGGGTTGGATCGACTCGCCAACCCGGTTCTTTGAATAACGGGCGAAGAAGGCATTCTATAAACAAGAAGGCAGTGATTCGCCCCTTCACTCACTCACCCACTACAACCATGCATTTACTCCAAAATTATACCTCTCATTATAGCATACAGCATGCATCACATATACCCCACTATCCTTTTTGTCGTTCATTCACAATATGTTCTCTTACAAATTTGTCATTCTCTTTGTCGTTTAGTATGAGAACATATACGGGGGGAGCCAAATCTTAGTTTGGCTGTAATCTGCGGAAGGAAAAGCAAGTCACGACCACACACTCATTTTACTTTATCTGGCATCACAAGAAGCGCTCTATTTCTGGCTGGCGTTTTAGGATTAGGACTACTGGATTGATTGAATTACTTGGACGGAAAGCAATTGGCCGAGGGCGAGAGGATCTTTGTTATTGACGAGCGATGGGATGGAATTGTAAAACTCATGAGAAGCCCTTGGCGAGGGCTGATATTAATATATTGTGTCCTTGTTCTTGATGCTATTGTCAAACATTAACCATGTCTTTTTTCCCCCTTCTCCTTGCTCCACAAGTGACTTTTGCTCCCTCTTTCCACATGGGGCATGTTTGGTTGGATGTCTGGTTCCGTCCACACGACGGTCTGTCTTGTTTTGTTGCTGAGATGGTACGTGAACTAGGACTTTTAGCCCAATGCAAGGGGAGGAGACGACACGAGCAACACACGCGTTGAAGCCCATGTGCGCCTTCTTTTTCGACGCTCTCGTATCTTTTTTTACATACGAATACACGTTGCAAGGTAGGGCTAATAAACGCCCATGCTCCCTTTTTTTTTATTCAGGTCGATTGCCGATTGTAGAGTCCCTAGCTTTGAGTCCATGTATGTTAAGAAGATGGGACGAACGGGAAGGGCACGCAAGGGGGGGGGAGGTTGAAGGGAGAAACGAGGGGGGGGGATTTGGAATTTCGGGCGTCTTTGCGTTTTGTTTCTATTTATAATTGTGTTGTGAGGGTGTATGTGTATGGTGGTTTGTATATATGCTTCTTATGTATGTCTTGGATTGGGGGGTGGATCGTATTTGACTGCTTGACAAGTGTTTGATTTGGAATTTGGGGGTTTTCTTTATGTTATTTGGCGGTGGGTGGAGTGATTAAAGGATACATGGATGAGTGGATGAATGAATGGATGAATAGTCGCATCTTTTGGTTGGGTAAACATGACTTTGTGTATAGTAGGTAGACTCCAACAGGATACATGGCTTCATTCGCGGCTCGTTTTGCATAAAATAAAATAAAATATTCAAGCATCTCTCCTATATAACATGTACAATATCCTAAAAATAGCAATGTAACCTCGCTAATTAAAAAGAGATCACAGCAGGCTGCTATAATCCCAGCACATTTCTCCCTCCGCACAAGTAAATCTTTTTGCCAAGTTCCCGCAACGGAAGCCGCCTATTTCATACACTTCCCGTATACCCTGTTGTATCTCGCCCTCTTGCTTCTCGCCCTCTTGCCTTTACACCTCCTCGTCGCTCTCCTCGCCGAGGAGCTCGCCTTCGTCGTCCACAATGGAGTAGTCGCCTCGTCCACGCGCAAAGCTGTCGCGCGTCGTGAACCTCCTGGCGCCTCTTGAAAACCAGCTGCCATCGCTCCTCTGGCCGAACCGCCCAACGGAGCTGCTCACCAGGCGAGCCAAGCTGGAGACCATGACGGGCAGGGAGACCACCACTGCTGCGACGGCGGACACGGCGATGATGGGGTACTTGATCCACGGCTGGTCGCTGTCGAAAGTCGACGTGTTCTCTCCAAGGCGGATCTGTCCAATCTTGCCGTTCCAGTTGCGGTAGACGTACCAGCCTATGATGCCGGCCAGAGTAAACGGGATGATGACAGCAAAGAAGATGACGACGCCAGATGTGCCATGCTTCCTCTTAAAGTCTTCTTCATGGCCCTTGCATGGGTGCTCTGTTGACGTCTTGTCGAGCTCGTTGCCGCCACTACAAGTGGACAAGGGAACTCTACGGTAACCCGTCGGTTCAAAGTATGATGTCTCGTTGGGATACTTTTCACACCATTCGTTTCCAGTGAGGGGAGTGAAGCCATTAACCAGCTGGCACTGGCCATGGTTGTCTAGTTCAAAGTTGAAATCACTGATTTTTTGGTCAGTCATGGGATAATCGTATCAAGTAGAGGGGTTACCCTTACCATTCATAGTCTCGTCGGCTACAAGCGCAATCCTCATGCTCGTAAAGTCGCTGGAGGTTCTGCTTGTTGTAGCACTTGCGATCAGTCTTCTTACGTAGGTACTTGGAGACGTGCCCAAAGAGACAGTCGTCATCCTGCAAGGGATGCTTGGGAGACCACAAGTAATAATCAGAGTCGCTGGCTTTGGTATGCTCGCAGGGCTTGTCGGCCAAGCCACTAAAGTCGATGTTGACGGAGAAGAGCTTGCCTCGGCCGGATCGGCACCAAAGCAAAAAGTTGCGCGATGTGCCGGACCGTAGGGTAGTGATGTCGAGGAGTGCCACGTCCGAGTCGGCAAACTCTAAATTCTTCCACGTGTTGCCTTCGTCTGTCGAGTACGAGACATAACGGGACTTGACCGGGTTGTTCCGCGTGTACCTTTGTGCCAGGACGATGATCGAGCCCTGGTCTCCGTACTGCCATGACCAGCTTCCCTTCTTGACATTCTTCCAAGAAACGCCACCGTCAGTTGACATGAACGTGTCTGCGTTTTTAATCTCGCCAAGCTTGGACCCGACGTTGCCAATGCCAAAGATGAGGCCAACGGCAGTAGCCGCAGCAAAAGTCTTTCTCTTGTCATCTCTCTCGGTATAGTGATGGAGATGCAAGGCACAAGACTCATCTCCCTTGGAGCTACTGCAAGGATAGGCCTTTCCGTCCACATCCTTGGCGGGCGGGGCCAAGAAACCCCATTCGGAGCCGTCATTGTGAGAGATCTTGGTCTGGAGCTCCTTCGTCTTCTCTCCCTTGTTGGCGTTTGTTACAATGTTGATCAAGGTGACACCCTCGAGGCCTGCGACCTTTTCAAAGTCGACGTACGTCTCCTCATTACAGTTGACGTTGGCCGCGCTGAGAACGTAAGACGTGCCGTTGGAATTGCTCTTGATAATTGAGCCATACTCTCGGTCGGCACCGCCTTCGGTGCGGACGAACAGGTTAATGGCATGGGTTGAGCTGTCAAGGAGCGTATACTCGTTCTCGTGGCCTTCGTGAAAGTTGTACGGGAAGTGAGCCCTCTCAAAGTGCTTGCCGTCCAGACTGGCGAGAGCGTGCATATCTTCGGTTTCTGGATCCCTGCCAGCCACCACAATGAATTCGTTCATGGTTGCGAAATTGGTCACGGAATCCTTGAAGATGGCCTTGTCCTCCTGGAAGAAGTCATCACTGGTCATGATGGTCAACGGCGCATCGTTGTTCTCTTCTTCCCTCGCAAGGCAGATGATTTGCTTCTGCGACCGGAACTTGTATGCCGAGTGGCCGGTGAACTCACATCTCTCTGCAAAGCGGAGCATTGTCTTCCAGTTATCGCCGCGATCAATCGAGATGGATGCCTCGGGGAAACAGGTTTCATGGCCTCCAACTTTGTCGCAGGTCTGGCCAACCCAAATGAGCCAGTCTCTCTTGTCCGGATGGAAGCTCAGCGGGAATCTATCACCGGGGTCTGTGGGTGCTTTGAAGCTGTGGAAGCTCTTGCCGCGGTCAAGAGAATAAATGACCTTGTCGCTGCCGGTAGTGAAGTAAACCAGATCTTTGAGATATACGTGGGGATAGATGCCCTGGATCTTCTCGCCCTCCAAGATACGCTTGAAGCTCTTGCCGTGATCACTAGAAAGCCACAGCTTTTGCTCAATCTTCAATCGGCCGTTTCCATCGTCCTCAGCGGGCCTGACAATAACAGTTTCGTCATCAGACTGACTGGAATCACTCCTGTCGAGGTAGATCTTCTGGAAATCCTGCAGCTTGGTGTCGAAAATGAATTGTTTGTGAGTCACATCCCCATTTGCTGGGGTTCCTGGAACCCCCGGAACGGTGGCATCCTCGCACTTGCGCTCGACCGGATCGTCCTTTTGTTCGCCCTTGGTCCGCTTGCAAGTGTTGCCCGGGATGAGCCTCCAGCCAGAGGAACCCTTGAAGGTTCCGGACTTGTCTTTGCAAGCACCATCTGGAGACGGCAGTGGTCCGACTTGCTTGCATACCTTGTTATCATCGGGGTCCCTCCTAAAGTTGTAATCACACTCAAAGTCCGCATCGGAGCACTCGCAGTCCTCAGTGACGGGAACGGGGTCCTTGAAGTTACTCTTGATGAAGCAATCAGCCGACTTCTTTCTGCGGCGGTACGTCTGCTTGTGTCCCATGATACAGGTTGGCTTCCCATCGTCATCCGCGCGGGCATGCCAGTCCTCGAGATCTTTATCCTCGCAAGTCCGCTTGTCCATGGCTCCAAAGTCAATAGCAATCATATGGTAGGCTCTGTCCTTTTCGCCAATGAGGAGAAACTTGAGACTGGTTGAGTCTTGCGTGGTGGTAAGGATCGCTGGCTTGACAGCGAGCTTGTCTGGCAGAGTGACTGATTCCCAGTGCTCGCCATGGTCCAGGGAATACGATATTTCAGAAACATCATCCTTTCTGGAATCCTTGACAGCAAGAAGAACTGATCCCTGGTCGCCGAATTCGTACTTGTGAGGTCCTTTCAAGGCCTCCTTCCATGTGATACCGGCATCATCTGAGACATACAGATTGGCATCTGCAAACTTGCCGAGAGCCTTGCCCGTATTTCCGTTGCCCATGACAAGGCCGGGGGCTGCGCTTGTGAAGACCCTCCCGACGTTGTCGAGTTCGGTGACTGAGTGGAGGTGGATCTTGTCGCCATCGGCTTTGAGGGACTCAAAGGTCCTGCCATCGTCAAAGGAAATCTGGGTAACGACCTGCTTCTCGGCACCCTTCTTGTCGACATCAGGACCATTATCTACCACATTGACGATGAACACTCCCTGGATGCCATGTACTTTCTCAAAGTCGACATGTCCTTTGCCGTTGCGGTTGGTGTAAGGAACGTTCTCGGTGAAGTATGTGCCATTGGAGTTACTTGTAAAGAGAACACCCATGGGATTGGAGGGTGAGGAAGTCAAGACGTCAATCTGGATACTGTAGTTTGTGCTTTCTAGAACAGTGTATGCCTCTTGGTTGATCTGGTGCGAGTGGTCGTGGTTGTCGCTGGTCGGGAACATGGCGCGGTGCCATTTGAGAGTGTCGTCGGTGACGTACAAGGCCATCTCGTCGCTCTGGAAGGACGAGGTAGCAACAAGGAGGTAGCTCTTGACGACGGCAACGTTGGCCACGCCGCCCACTCCCTTGTTGGTGTCCATGTTGGGCTCGAATTCCTGGACCTCCTTGTTCACCACGGCGAAGAAGTCGTCGGAGATGACGAGTCTTTGGTCTTCCACAAAGAGGGAAAAGGGATCCTTGATGACGCAGAGCACCCTCTTCTTATCTAGATCCTTATCGCCGGTGGTAAACTCGGGAGATAGCTTCGCCCACCAACAGCCAGCTGTGAAGGCACGGAGCAGCTCGACCGACTTGAAGTTGTCTGTGGTATAAGAGGCTTGCTCGTCGCAAAAGATGCCGTCGCACTCCATGCCGTTGAAGATGATTCGCTTCGGATCTTCTGCGTGGAATACCAAGATCTCGGGCTGGAATCGGCTGGGGACGGCCGGGGTCTCGAACTTGGACCAGTTCTCGCCTTGGTCCTCTGTCTTGTAGTGCGTCTTGCCCAATGTCAGGGCATAGGCGATTTTGGAATCGTAAGGATGCGTAAGGAGCAGAAAGGCATCGCCCTCGGGAATTGCTTTGACCTTGGACCAATTGGCGCCGGCATCGCTGGATCGATATATGATGCCTGCGTCGACATCATGGAAGACTACAATGTCGCTGTCTTCGAAGTAGGCAAGGCCCAATGGAGGGTGGTCGAACTTTGTGACTGAGAGCTTCGGCCCGTCCTTTGCGAGCGCCAAAACCCAGAGAAGGGACAGCAGCAGCAAGTGCCATGACGGCGCCGCAGCCTTGGCTGTGAGCCTCATCATATTGTCGGTGCGTTGCTTGGAGATGTCATGAAGCTGGACGTCTTTGTCGAGGGGTTTGGGTTTGGGTGTGGACGAGGGCCTTGTCAATCGGGGTGTAAAACGGCTGACCGAACGGCTGTGATGAGGCCCCGCAAGAGTGAGCTGGAGATGGTAATGGCCAAGGAAACGAAGCAGCAATCGCTATGCAAGAGGCTCGCGCTCGGCTTGAAGCTCCTGGATCCAAGAGTTGCGTGCTTCGGGCTGTTTGCGAATCGTCGTTTGGGCCATTCGTCAGCTTGTGGATGAACGGGTTACATGTAGGCTCCAGCTGTGGCGCCGCGCATTTCTGGCTGGGGCTGAGTCGCCACTTCTGATGCCGCGGTGCCTCACCCGGCCGGGCCACGTCAATCACTACAAGCTCGAGCTGTGGCTTGCCCGGAGCTTGTACAAGCTTCAGCCACACCTGTCACACAAAGCAAATATCGCCCTGTGCATTTGTGTGTCTGACTACGGGGCGCTGGAAAGCATATCCGTTAATGTCACAAAGTAATTTATGTATTTATTTCAGTATTACTGGCTTCATTTCATCACTTTGTATGACAATACAAATGCAAATGCAAGCAAGTACTCCATGCTGTACTGTGCACTCCACGGGCAGTTGAACCAGCCCGCGCTAAATCCAAGATCTAAACAGCTGCATCGGCGTCTCGGCGCTGCCCTATCGATATGGAGCCTGTACTTATTTGTACATGGAAGAGGCACGGGAGCACGACTCGACAGATGCAAGCGCCAAGTGCCAAGTTGCAGGGACTGCGGATGTGATGCAAACGCGTCTTGATTCTCATACGGTAACTCGTACTCGTACGGTACGAAATACTACTGGCCTGCTGGGATTTACTTCTTTGTTGCAATCGCCGTTTGCGGCATGGGGACAAGTGTTTGATTGCTTTGTACTTGGTCCGGTTTGTACAGTACACCGAGGGCAGGGTGCGAAACTCCGGCACTCAAATGAGCAGGCCGGCCGTATTCAGTAGGAGGTCCATGCCTAGGTACGAGTACATGAGGTGATGTCTGGTGCTCTGTACAGTGCATGTAGTCTTTTGTATCGCGGCCGCATTCACAACACACCGGACGTCGACGATACAGCTAATTGAGGCAGCCTAGGCTGCTTTCTGTTCCATCCATTCATGCGTACTCACCCGTAGTGCTGAGAGTCTACTACAGCAAGACGCGTTTCTCTGGGCGCTGCAGATAAGGTGAAACACGGGTGGAGCGAAGATCCATCGCCAGGGGTCCGCATATTCCGTATTACTACTTGGTGCTTGAGCATGGGGCATTTCGCAACCATCATGAACCGGCCTTGGCCGCGATTGTCGCGTTGGTGTACTTGCTCCGTCCTCCGTACAATGTCAACTCATATTTGGAGTATGAAATAGTCGCGGTGGGGGTTGCTGGGCTCGTCTTGTTTGGATATGGTAGACGAGGAGTAAGCATGGATATGTATTATAAGGCACTTGAATCCGAGGTGGTGGCCTTCATGCATGGCCGAAAAGCACCTGTAGTCTGTACCTGTTTGCTCTTCATCTATACTACTAGGGGTAGCAAACAAAACATGATGATCAAGGTCGGTCGCGAGAGCAGCAGCTCTAGTTGCCAAACCCATAGCTTGTGGAAGCTTTGGCCCTCTTGGAGCTCCGTGCCAACCTCGTCTATTGCGGTTGCTCCCAGTGACGGATGCGCGGCTGGGGACAAGTACGAATGGAGAATTGAGTTGGGGTATCGAAGCGAAAAGCCGCTTGCCGATCCTGTGATGTCGCCAACGAAAAGATTCATTTCACCCATTGTTTGATGTTGCAGATTGCAGTATTCAGAGCCAAGGTGAGGTGGTGAGAGCCTACATTGGAGGGTCTCATCTGGGGGAGTTGGTGAGATTTGAATGAATCAATGCCCCGTCACACGTGCTGGTACCGGCCAAGTATCGCGAGGTACCTGCATGGACCTGCCCCTCCATTCAACCCGCGCTTTGCCCCTCGCTTTGCTGCGCGTCAACCGCGCCGTGACCACGGTTCGCCGGCAGATTCACCAATGAGACGGCGGGCAGAGTCAAGTAGACGTGCGTACCTGCGTGAGCCCTGCTGACGCTGACGCTGGACTTGTTTGTGACCGTGCCTTTTATTGTGCGTGTCGCCGTTGGGTCAATCCGTGGTTGAGACGGCATCTGAAGAACAACATGAAGCGCTGTAGGTACAGTACATGCACATGAGGTTCGAGAGAGAAAAAAGTACCAGTTGACCCGAAAGGACTACCTCTAAGCCGCCGCCGGCCAAAGTGAGATGGACAAGCAGCATCTCCATGATGTGCACTTCGTACCTTGTCAGCAATGCAAGACTCTCGTAAAGACATTTGATCCAATATTCTTGTAATTCCATATCCGCAGGTACGGGCATCGCTGCATTCAATTGACAACCTAAAGTACCTACTCGTAGACCAGGCTGGACACAAGTAACAACCCCAAGCCGGGCCTGGGGAAAACCTTGGGCTCTGGGAGGGCCCCTGGCTGCCGCAAGTTCGCGGTCGCCATCCGTCCCTTCATTTCATTTACTTGCTACGGCCGTTTCTACAGGGGCCTCCCCCTAGACGGCTAGAAGCAACAGCGCTGCGGACTGGGGCGCGCTTCACTGATTCATCCCCAAGGCGCATTGTGTCCTCCTCAATCGAGACAAGCCACACGAAACCCCCGCCGACTTAGCGGTAGCTTGTTTTGATCTGCTTGCTCTGCTCCCTCGGGCCTGCAGATGCAAATCGTACTTGTACCCTACCTGTCCCGTCTGGTCTGGAGAGAGCTTCGTTTCGTTTCTCTTCTTTCCCTTGCTTGACGGCTCGTCTCAACTCGACAGCTTCGCTCGTTTGCATCTCTCGCGCCATCTTCAGCGTCCTTTGCCGCGAGTGATCTGGACACCGCACCACCAACAGACAGCGCAGTCCTTCGTTGCCTCAAGCGCAGCGCATCTCTTCTCTTCTTCTCTTCTTCTCTCCTTACCCGTCCTCCCACTCTTCCTCTTCTCGCGTTGCTCTCGCACCAATGGCTGCCACTTACAAGCAGTTCCTGGCCTCGCCCAGCTCGTCGCTGCTGGCCGACAATGCCTCTCTGCACTATGTGACCACGCTCACGTCCTTTGTCGGCGCCACTGAAATCATCAAGCACCTCAACACCCTGCAGAAGCAGGTTAAGAAGAAGAAGGAGGACGTCCTCAGCCTGATTGACGGCCAGAATGTCATTGCTGTCGAGGTCGATACTTGTATCGAGTTCGTCACCAGCGGCGGAGCTTACCTGCCCGGTCTCGACGACAACTTCCTCTCCGATCGCGAGGCTTTTCTACCTATTGTGAGTTTCTAAATACAGCATACCCACCGTCGCGCTTTACCTAGCTACTCCCCTCCGGTATCGACACCAAGACGTGCGTTTTGTAGCTAATTCCATTGCTCTTGGCGCAATCAACAGATGCATATCGTGTCGTTCGATGACGATGGCAAGATTGTCCAAATCCGCCAGCAGTGGGACCAAGGTTCGCTTCTCAAGCAGCTGGAGATTATCGGAAAGAGCGGACGCAACTGGCCTATCAGGGATGGCAAGGAGCAGGTCAGACTGATTGAATCCTGTGTCAAGTCGTCCGGTTTTGCTGCCCCCGCTCAAGGTCAAGCTCCAGCTCAAAGCAGCAACGGCCATACCAAGAATCGCAACAGCTCGACCAACATTATGCGCGACCCTCATGCTTCTCTGCATCTCTTTGGCTCCAGGGAAGAGGCTGAGAGTGCCGAGCCTGCGGGTGTTGTCTCTCCCTATGCCGGCGCAAAGCCCAAGCAGCGTGCCTTTACCGACATTTTGACCGACGAACCCCAGCACTGGGATGACCACCAAAGACGCTCAATGTCGCCCCACAAGATGAATGCTGGCAAGAATGTGCAGGCCATTCGTATTTTTGAAGGACAGCAGCACCCCGAGGATGACTCTGAGGATGACGAAAAGCCTGAGAGATACATTCGCGCCCACCCGGCGAAATACCAGCACTTTGCCCTGGCCGATGGCTCTGAAGAGAGTGAAGGTACTCAGGCGAGCCAAGTCAGTGCGACCAAGCCCGCCGCCAAGGCCCCGAGACCCAAGTCCAAGCATGACAGCACTTGGTCCTTTGACGACTTCACCACCCCTGTCAAATCGAAGCCCGGCCGTGGACAAGGAACTAACCCCGATGCGCGCAACTGGGATGCAGGGGAAACTTCTGAGCCAGTCAAGGCCCCTGTTGGAAAGGCCCGACGCGATGCTGAGACCCATTTCGAGTTGCAGGATGACGGTGAACTTCCCCCCGAAGAGCGACGCATCGCCATTAGGACCAGAGGCGCGGTTCGCAACGAGAACGCCAAGAACAATGTCTTTGAACGGGAAGCGGAAGATGCTTCCAGCCGTCCCCTTGGCAACATCACCAATGTCAGCAAGGACCGGGGCAAGGATTTCGATCCTCACTTCACCATGACGGACGATGCTCCCGCTCCCGCTGCGGAGCGCCAGCCCGTTGCCGAACACCGCCAGAAGGCCGTCAAGACGATGAACGCCAACTGGTCCCTTGCGGACGAATCACCCGCCGCGCAGAAGGAAAACAAGCCCCAGGCCGGCAAGTCGCCGCAGCCCGATACCAAGATCCACGTTGCCGGCGACGGCATGGGAGGCAAGAAGGGTGCCCAGCGAGACTTTTTGTACGGAGGCGAGGACCCAACCGGCTCCAAGATTCACATTGCCGGTGATGGCATGGGGGGGCAGACAGGGCACCCGGAGGGACTTTTTGTTTGGGGGCGACGACGAGGCCGAGCCTCCCAAGCCTCAAATTTCTCGAAAGGGAGGGGCCCAAGCCGCGCAAAGAACCAGCTTTTGGAACCAGTAAATCATTTCTCTTTTTTCTTCTTGATTCTCTGCAACAAAGATTGTTTCCCCCCCTTTGTTTTTCCTTTTCAAGTTGTTAGAGTGGAGAGAGAGTGTGTGTGATGGAAGAAGGAGAAACAAAAGAGTTTGCGATACCCATGGGCGCTAGTATGTATGATTTAATGCCCTGCAGGACGCAGCTTATGATTCATGAGTCTTTTTTTTTTTTCTTTTACATATTATATATATTGTTTTATGCCTTTAACATGTTTCTCTACGTTCTTTACATCTCTTTTCCCCCGATGGTGATGATTATCGCCGGGGAGTGTTTTGTTTTTTCGTTGCTGATTCTTTCCGTACATGTTCCTCGTCTTGGTGCCCCCCCTTGAAACCGGCACTGGCTATTTATTTGCACTTGAAAGTTTGTCTATATTGATCAGATCAGAGTGTATACAAGATTGCTCTGGGCAGAATGATTTGCTTTCAATATACATGTAACGCAGTTTTCACCATAGTATGAGTTTTGGGTGGAGAGAAGCGTAATTTACAGTGTACTATTGAAAGCATTATATTTGATATATATGTACTCCAAAAAATTGAACGCACATTTCTAGTCTCTGACGAAATTCCAAAACGCCTTGCTAGCTAGATCAAACTGTAAAAACCTAGAACAAGAATACACAAAGTCCCCCCCCCCCAAATCACTTGATCAGTTATCAATAGGTGGGTGACTTTTTGACAAGAAATAAAGAATGAAAAAAGCAAAAGATTTTCAACACAGCCACTTGTAGAATCTCTTCCACTTGGGCCAATTCTCCCACTCTTCCTTTTCCTGCTGCACGAGGATGGGGACATTGAAATCTCTCCTACCGGTATCAATGTCCATGTCTTTGATGCGGACGTAGCTCGTGCGGTAGTAGATCTTGTGACCTAGGAAGAAGATGAGAACGATGGGGGCGCCCATCCACTTTAGAAAGAAGTTTTCGGCTTGCCAGGCCGCAGTCTCAGACTTGCCGTGCGAGGAGATGGGAAACGCGCCGACCCAGAACTGGGCTGCCAGGACGCTGACGTTGAGGATGAGGCCGACGTAGGAGCCCATGACGCCGACCTGGGACTGGAAGGGGAGGTCGCTGGGGACGTGGCCGCGGGCGTGCCAGGTGCGTCGGAAGCGGATGTGGCAGAGGCAGATGGAGCCCCAGGTGAAGATGGACGAGAGGCCCGAGATGGCCAGGAGCCAGTCGAGGACCGAGTTTTGCTGCTTGAGATCGGCGAGGTAGGCCAGCAGGCCGAAAGCTCCAGCCACCATGATGGCAACGAGGGGCCGTCCCCGCTGGTCGACGTAGCCGAGGATTTCAGGGGCCTGGCCGAGATTCGCGAGGGCGGCGAGGGTTCGCGAGGAACCAAAGACGGCCGAGTTGCCGACGGACAAGACGGCGACGAGGATGACGGCGTTCATCACCGAGGGGAGAACGTCGATGCCGGCCGACTCGATGGCGATGACGAAGGGCGAGGCGTGGGCGTCCGCGTTGCTGGAGCCCATCAGGTCTGGGTCGTTGTACGGCACGAGCAAGCCAACCAGCGTCAGGGCGACAATGTAGAAGAGGCTGATGCGCCAAAACACCTGCTTGATGGCTGTCGGGAGCGACTTTCGCGGGTTCGCCGTTTCGGCCGCCGCCAATCCGATGAGCTCGGTCCCGGTAAACGCAAACGCCGCCGTGACGAAGACGCTGCAGAGACCCTTGAAGCCGTTGTGAAAGGCGCCGGGATTGTCCCAATACTTGCCGCCAATGTATCCGCTTGTGGGCGTCCCGCCGAGATTTAAGACGATGCCGAGAAGACTAAGGCGTTTGTTGGTTAGCGAAATGGACCATACGGCGTGCTGTCATGCTTTGCTCAACTTACATGAAGCCAATGACGGCAACAATCTTGATGAGGGAAAATGTAAACTCGGCTTCACCATAACCTTTTACGCCAAACATGTTGATGGTGATGATGCAGACGATGAAGACGGTGACGAAAATGGCCCTTGTGATGTGGCTATCCCAGAAGCCAATGGTGAGAGATGCCGCAATAATCTCCAAGGGCAGGATCGTCAGCCACTGCATGGCGTAGCTGGAAAGGAGGCAATGGTTAGCAGCCGTTGGACATTCATCATCAAGAAGCACGTAGGAGGATGACCTACTTCCAACCCAAGGCAAATCCCCAAGACGGATCGAGGAAGCGAGTAGCCCACGAAGAGAATGAACCAGCAAGGGGGTAGATGACTGCGAGTTCACCCAGCGCCTGGCATGTGCAGTACAGCATTCCGCCGACAATGGAAAAGGCCAGCAATAGCGATGCCGGGCCACCCGCAGCCAGCGCCTTGCCGGATGCCACGAACAAACCGGTGCCGATGGAGCCCCCTATAGCAATCATCTGCAAATGCCGGCCCTTGAGCTTCCTCGACAGTCCGTTGGAGTGCGCCGTCGCCAGCGCAGCCCGGCGCAAGTCGTAAAAGGGCGAGCCATTGTTGTGTCTCCTTACGCTCTCGAGCGGGCCAATGTCGTCGAGGTCTCTGCTGGGGAAGAACTTTGAGTTTGGATCGCGTCTGAAGCTGTTGATGAAGCGGTCCATCCGCGGCTCCTTGACATCGTCGTAGTTTGGCTCCCGCATGCTGTAGGAGCTTCCGTGAGTCAGCGACTCCTCCTTGATCTTGTAGTTGCCAAACGGGTTGAGCTCAATGTCTCGCGGCGGCGCCATGCTGCCCTTTTTTTGCGCGCAAAGGGAAAGGGAGCGGGTCGCCGGCAATCGATAAGACGGCGGCGAGGATGACGATGCGATCAAAGCGTTTCCGGGGATGAGGCGTTTGTCTTTGCGTGTATTTGTAATTAAGGTATGTGGTAATATAAGCAGTGACCTCCCGCTGGCAATACCGTACAGTGGTCGTCGTTGTCGTTTGCTATGTTGGGTACGGGGTCGAGGAGAGGAGAGAAGGGGAGAAACCCCGGCGTGTGTCTCGAGTCAAGTGAATTCGGGATGTCGTCGCCTCGGCTCGAGATACCGACTCGCAGAGCCAGGGTGTTGAATGTCCCTGCCATGCACATGCAGATGCAGAAGCTCAAGAGTTGAGTGCGCGAGTCTGCATGGGCAGCGTCACACGCATGGATGGTCGTCACCAATGGAGCGGCAAGGTTGTCCCAGGTAGCAGTTTAGTAGCAGTGACAAGAATGAAGAGAGAGAGAGAGAGAGAGAGTAGTTACACGTTGGGGGGGAACTTTTGAAAATTAATAAAAACGGCCTAGCAATGGGAAGGGAATACTAGTAAGAATCAGAGAAGAGGTGGATAACGGCCATGGAAATGGGCTAGAGGAATGAATGGTGGTGCCTTTTTTATCTTGTCGGACAAGGGGTGGCGCAGACGAGACCAGGCCCAGAGCGCTGGAAGACCTACAGTAGGTACTCGTGCATACAGTACATGGTGAGAGATGGCGCTCAAATCAGGGCTGGCCGTGGCGCTGTTGATCCTGCCATGGCTCTACTAACACGTCAGATGTACAGCTACATGCTTGACTGCGACAAAGAGAGAGGAAGGGCTGAACAAAAAGGTGCTACACGGCATCGGCCTCTGGACGGATGCATGCGTGAGTATGTACGAGCTACAAGTTACGAGTAACAGACAGATAGATCTGATGCTAGCTAATCGGCTTCCCAACCAGCGGGATGCGACGTTGGGCTGCCTCGGTTACCGTGCCAGTCGAGAGCGAGAGTTGCAAGGATGCAGCGCTACTACTGCAGCAATGCGATTCCCATGGACGGCCAGCGGCTGTTATCTGCTGCACCGCGAATAGATGGCCTAAATGACGGACACTTTGCTAATACCTCCACGGCCTGCTGCACCATGCACCCAATCCAATGATATCCACGCACGGTAAAAAAGAACAAAAAAGAGACTTGTGGTATGTAGCGCCAACAGCTGATGCTCGTGCACGATGCGATTTGATGCGATGTGACTCCAGGGCAAAACGGGGAAGCATGGCGTTGCATCTGCCAGGGTCGAAACTGGGGCGAGCGCTGGAATCAGGTGGGGTGGGGACGCCGATAAGGGGACCGCCCATGGCTTCCAATTAGCCGGCAGTACGGAGTACGGAGTACTGCAAGTACCAGGACGCTCAAGTAAAACGTGCAGAGTGTCACTAGTATTGATTGTATCGTCGAGCTTCATCCATCCATCCAGCTGACAGTTACATCACCACCTTTGTAGCGACTACTTGGCCTATACCCTGAATCATCACAGCGTCCCCCAGCGGCCATCAGCAACTGCAGCCCCCCACTGACTCGCCCCAAAAACTCGCCTGGCCCCAAAATCCAAACGCCTTCGTCGCTACATCCAGCACGCGATAACGCCTGATTCCTATCAACGGGTGTGGAAGCCACCGGCAGTCCGGGCTTACAGGCCTTGATCCGTTGGCCCCCTAAACCGCCCGCCGTCAGCATTCCTCCACGTGGCAAGGAACGCTCTTCCCCGCCTCATTTTAATGAGAGACCTTCAGGGACCAGGCCGCGATATTCCGCCTTTGATAGCATAGACTACAGGAAGTGCCAATACTACCAATCCTGCACAGTCATCAATTTGGAGAGGGTAATACACGAATGTAAGCAAAGGATAATCAAGGTCATGCATGTCGTAGTACTTTATATACCCAGATACCAAGGTAGGTTATAGAGATGGCGTCTATACATATGCAACGCCAACATGAACCGATGCTGCAACGCCAAACACTACAGTGCAGTAGTTATGCTCAATATAATCTCATTGATACCCACTCCCGCCTCATCTTCATTCCAACTCACCCAACTCTCTGGTCAGTCGTCTTGGGCGTCCTGGTGATCGAACCCGGAGGCTTTCGCTTCCATCCAGTGGAGAACAGCGGTCCCATGTCAAACCTGGGGAACGGATGAGCCTCCGTGTTCAGCACAATCTTGTCCAGCGGCAACAAGTCGTTTGGCGAGAAGAGGAGATACATGTACTTGAGTGTCTCAGCCTGGCCAAAGAGCATGCACGCGTTAGCAACCATACGCTCATGATGAGAAAAAAAGTGGGGCATAAAAGGTGGGAAACTACGCGACTTACCAGCCAGAAACTTTCCATGTTATCCTTGACCGTTGGCGGGATGGTGCTGGCATCAAGCAGGCTCGTGAAGCCCCCTTGGTCTTCCACTGCCGTATAGTTGGCAAATGATTTGAACATTTCCCAGCCCCATTCGCGGTACTTGACGTCGCCGGTTATCCTCCACATATAAAACAGGCTCTCGACAGTCTCTGGGCGCTGCAGGTTGTGCACGTCGTTAGAGTGCACCACAAAGTCCTTGCGCCACTGGGCATGCGGATCCTCGTCAAACTCGGCCGGCGCTTGATGAGGCGCCGATTCCTCCAGCGGCGGGTTGGGAATGTTAAAGTAGGTGATTTCAGCGGCCAGGCCCGTCTTCATGTACTTGTACATGCCCCAGCAGGTTTGCATCAGCTCCCTTGCCAGCTGCATGTCGTCGTCCTGCTTCTTGGTCCAAGTCGGCAGTTTCCGCGCCTCAGCCTCAGTGAGGCCACCGGTGGCCGCCAAGGCAATGGTCCCTGGCATGAAGCAAACCAAGTGATCCATCTTTGGCGACATTGCATACTCTAGGCCGTCTGGGCGCTCGGCGATGATGGTGAAGCCGGAAGGCTCCGTATAGGTCACCAGGTGCTTTCGCACGCCCGCGAGAGCTTCATTCCACATCTCTTCATAGATGGGCTCTTGCTTGTTCGTCTGAAGATATTGCTTAATGAGGTACTCATAATAAGAGTCACCCCTGCTTCCCAGTCGAATATTCTGGCCTCGGAATTCGCCCGAGTCCGCGTAAATGTAGATAGGGACAAGACCGTCTTCCGGATGGTTATCATCGACAACCTCCATGACCCGTTCAACCTTGTCCCAGAAATTCTTTTCGCCAGTGAGCTTGGCCAGATACTTGAACTCTAGCTGGAGAGTCGTGGCCTCAGCCGTGGAAGAAGCTCCATTGTCGGAGTGGGACGGTAGGCCCTTGTACTCTGCCAGATTGACGCTAGCATAGGGGACACCAGAGTCAGATTCAAAGGCAGAAAGCAGCCTATCGGCCAGATCTCTAGCTTTCTCGAGATACAAGTCTTCTCCAGGGGCCCCTTCGTCATCCTCGGCCAGGGGCGCAAGGGTAGGATATTCGGTAGATAGATAGTGGGCAGAGAGCAGCCCACCTAGCATACGGATGGTGGTCTCAAAAGTGTTGACGTCTTGGTCTTGGTCCCAGGTCAGTGATGTAGAAATCCATTCTCGTGCATGTTGCAGGCGTGATGTCGAGTTCATCAGTATCATCGTGTCCAAAGCGTCTATGATGATCCATCCAAGGCCCTTCTTAGCCATATTCCTGCCACTCTTCGAGACCGGGTGAAATTCATCCTTGCCTGGTGTCATCACACAAAGTAATTAGCAAAAACACACACAAAAAAAAGGCCCTTCCATGACAGATGTCGAGCCACCAATATCATCACATACCCCATGCATAGCGTTCGTAGGCATCCCAGCTCACCTCGAAGGCTTCGACCACGCTCTGCCGCCGCTCGTCCCAGTCGACATGGTCTCTGTCCTGAGACAGACGCAGCCAAGAAAACGCCGACCCTGAAGACTTGGCCTCGGGATGTCCCGAGAAGAAGCCCATGATGTATAGCACAAACACCACCGCCGCCGTCAACGTCCCCAGCACCTTCTTGCGCCGCCACCAAGGCCGCAGTCGCATTGACGGCGCATAGGCATACGGCTTGTCCTTGTACATTGGCAGTGTGTCCGACTCGAACAAGGCACTCTTGAGAACTCCCGGACCGCCTCTCCGCGACAGAGCGGCCCAGGCGCGGTCTTCGAGTGCTCGACTGGGATCCCCAAAGTCGGGCACGTGTTTGGGCATGGAAAAAGACATTTCTAGTGCATTTGCGCTCGCCTGCGTCGCCGCCTCTCGGATATTCTGCGCCGCTCGCAACGCTGTATCTTTGAATACGTTTTTGTTGTGGATGCCGAACGGGTCGCGGATCATTGGGTCGACGGGGTCATGTCGAGGGGAGCGCGATTGGATTTGGCCGGAGGGGAGCGATTGGAGCGGCCAACACACTGGAAAAGAAAGAGACAAGCAGCTCGCAATTCAAACAAGAGAAGAAACCGGGAAGAGAAGCAATGGCCCGTCACGCACACGAGCCCGTCTAGGGGTCCTGGCTAGGTATTATAAGAGCGGACTCCTGGGGATGCCAGTAAAAAGGACATGTCACCTCCAATCGATAAGGTTGTATCGCCGGTTTGTTAGTCCGAGTGCTTGATCCCAGCCAAAAATGTGGACTTGGCGCCCATTGGGGGGAACATGCCGCGCTACAAACTCGAAATCGAGCCTCAAATCTTGTGCGGTTTTCCTCAGCGACACAGTCCGACATACAAGGCGTTTAAATGTCTCTCTCGATCATTAATTCTTGTTCCATATTCACTGGCACTGCACCCTAGCATATGTTTTACTTCAAGCAAGAGCGGGATTTGACCCGTAATTAGTCGCACATCTCACCCATTTCAGCCTCCCCTGCATCTACATTCGACAGTTGTCGTCGAAGAACTCAAAGGGAATGGTAAACTTTGATCGCCGGTGCGAGTACTCTGACTACAATTATTTCCTCGGCGAATCAGGTGTAAAACATGGACATCAAAGAATTCCCCTTTCTAAGCCCGGAAGAATTCTCCGAAGCATGCCATCATTTTGATAGCCGGTATTGCAGAGCAACCTTGGGGCCCATGAGGAAGAAATGGAAGCTCAGGCTGTGCACCTCTCTGGATCTCACATATGCGACTTCAAGCGGTTACACAACATACCTTCAGATCATCCGCCCTTTGGAGGAGACGGTGGACCCTGAAGACATCTCACTCGACTTGGGCGGTTTTTCAATTTCAGATCGCAATGCAGACGACAGGTTTCTGCAAGGGGACGATGACATGATTGATGCTGAAGAGTCTGATGCGGTATGTATGCTAGCTTGATACCACTGCCGCTGCTGTTACATCTCGAGCGTGCTCACACGTTTTTTTCATCAGGGCCTCATACAACACAAGGCGAGGCCGGGATTCGGCCATGTAGCATACGAGATTCACCTACACCCCACATACAGAGTCCCGTGTCTCTGGTTCAGCCTGCACGATCTCCCCTCAGACGAGCCTGCTTTTAATATCGACACCGTCTTCCGCCGCCTGGTTCCCGACAACTATAAAGATGGTCTCCGTCGAGGAATAGGAGGCATCGGAGGCATCTCAGCAGACGTGAGTTTCCATTTCTATTTGCACAAGTTAATTATGGTATCCAAAAGATCTAGTGGCGGTCCGGCCGCACTAACAGCTTGCCTATAGCATCACCCCATCACCGGGGTCCCCTCGTTCTTTCTCCATCCGTGCCTATTAGGAGACGCTATATCCAGCTTTCAATGTTCAAGGGAGAATTATCTCATGATTTGGTTCGGCCTGGTAGGGGGGTGCGTCGGCTTGTGGGTGCCCAAGGAAATGGCCACCCAATAACGGCACTGTTGGGACGGAGGAACCCTCGTCCTTGATGGGGATGGCCTCGTCGTAAGCAGGCGTAAATCATTCGTCATCGCTGTCCTCCTCCATGGCCACATCCTCCTCGCTCTCTTCTTCCTCCTCGTCGCGAGTTCTCTTCTGACCGCGACTTTCATCTTCCGCATCCTTCGCAGCTTGGCTGGCAGCTGGGACTGTGGGCTTCTCGGGGGCCGTTCCGGGTAGCGGTGCGTTGAAGATGCTCTGCTGTAGTTCGGTCTGTTCCACAGTGGCGGCGCCCGATATCATCGTGGGAATCTTGAACGTGCCGTCGAGCTTGGCCACGAAATGCGACTTGGACTTGGCGTATTGGATTTTCTAAAGAGGGTTAATCGCCAGGTCGTCAACAGGGCACGTAAAACTGGGGGAACACGCACCATTGGCCGACCCAAGAAAGTCTGTCCATCCAATGATCTCATTGCCTGAGTTGCTGCCTGGATATCGCGAAACACAATGTGTGCCTGGCCACGCATTTCCATTGTCTTGAGGGCCACGATGTCGAGAACAGGGCCAAAGGTCGAGAAGAGCATGTAGAGTGCCGTTCGCAAGTCGGGCTTTTGTATCTTGGCTGATGGGAGGTTTGTGACATATAGACTAGACGTATATCAATTAACAACATGATGCATTCGGATTGTCCGAGAGCAGCTCACGTCTGGTTTGGAGGGATCGGTTGCACTTTGGCGGGTAGAGAGGCGTTTGGCGCGAGTCCGCGAGGAGCAGCAGCCGACGCCATTGTGCAGTGCAGGAGGATCCAAGTGCTTCTTAAAGAGGAGAGTAAAAAGGCTCTTCGTCTCGAGATGTAGAACAGCGTCCCTGTGACTCGTTGTCGTGTCGGAGATTTGCCCGTGTCGTCGTCTGGATTGGTGATTGATTTGGTTGATTTGAGCGTGGAGTTTTTTTTGGTTCCTAGGCCGCTGGTCTTGCGAGCGACGAGTGGCCCAAGCTTCCCCGTTGCTACAAGTACAAGTGCAAGTACAAGTACCAGGTACCTCGACTTTAGCTGCCACTTGCTTACGGCCAGGGGCTCCATGTACGTAAAGTACTCCTACTCGCAGCAGCAACGTCACCCCGCCATCTCGTCGCTACTTGTATTACTACGAGTACAACCTCGACCTCTCTCTCCAACCCATCATCCAAGCAATCGTCTTCCCCAAGCAACTCCCGTTTCTCCCTCTTCGTCTGCGATAGTAGAGAGCTACTCCTATCGACGCAATGGCTGCTCCCGAAGTTCACCACCTGTTCCACAACCCCATTGCCGACCACTGCTTCTCGGCCGACCACGCAACTCTTGCCGTTGCTCGCGACTCGACCGTCGAGCTGTACGGCAAAGCTGGAAATGCCTTTAAGCTGAAGGATGTGCTCAAGGGCCACGACAAGACCGTCACCAGTGTCGACATTGCCCCAAACAGCGGCCGCATTGTGTCTTGCTCTCAGGGTTCGTCCTTACTGCGTCCCCTTTCTGGCCTCCTTTGAACTCCTCCTGACTGATGGATGCTTTGCAGATCGAAATGCGCTGGTCTGGGAGCCCTCTCCTACCGGATACAAGCCCACCCTTGTCCTTCTTCGAATCAGCCGCGCTGCTACGTTTGTTCGATGGTCGCCTTCCGAGACCAAGTTTGCCGTGGGCTCCGGCGACCGCGTGATTGCGGTCTGCTACTTTGAGGAAGAAAACGACTGGTGGGTTTCGAAGCACCTGAAGAAGCCGATTCGCAGTACCATCACCAGCGTTGCTTGGCACCCCAACTCCGTGCTCTTGGCTGCTGGCTCTACCGATGCTCATGCCCGAGTGTTCTCTGCCTTTGTCAAGGGTGTCGACGAGCGTCCCGAGCCTGGTGTCTGGGGCGAGCGATTGCCTTTCAACACCGTCTGCGGAGAATATCTAAACAACTCTGCTGGTTGGGTCCACTCCGTGTCCTTTTCTCCTAGCGGAAATGCCCTTGCCTTTGCTGCCCATGACAGCAGCATTACGGTTGTCTACCCCAGTGGTCCAGAGCAGCCCCCTAGGGCCGTTTTGAGCGTTCCCACCCAGCTCCTTCCCTTCAAGAGCTTGATCTGGAAGGCTGAAGATGAGATCATCGCCGCCGGATACGACTGCGAGGCGTTCCGCTTCCAAGGAGGCGAAGGAGGCTGGCAGCTTGTCGGAACCGTCGAGTCCAAGGGCAGTGCCGGCCAGGGTGAGCAGCGCGAGGAGTCTGCCTTGAACATGTTCAGGCAGATGGATCTCAAGGGAAAAGTCAAGGATGACACGCAACTGAAGACGATTCACCAGAACACGATTTCCACCATTAGACCCTATGAGGTGTCTGGCGGCAGAGTCACCAAGTTTAGCTGTAAGCAACACCAACTTTATCCTTCTCTCACGATGCCCGAATGGCAACTAGATTGCTAACAATTACCTTTAGCAAGCGGTGTTGATGGACGAGTGGTGATTTGGAACGCTTAGCCAATGATGGGCCAGGGGTTACATGATGCGTCTTCTTTGTACAGTAGCTAGGTATCTATAGGTGGTCGTGGCGGTTTACTGCCTACTAGAGCTCCATGTCAAGATATAAAGAACTGGCGCAGGTGTATTTAACTCATTGGATTGTAATGGCGTGTAAGAATATTTATATATCAAACTTTTACAATATTCCCTCCACAGACCTCTATGGCAGGGCAATGGCCTCAATCTCAACGTCAACGTTCTTGGGGAGCGTCTTGACAGCAACGCAGCTTCGTGCCGGCTTGTGAGAGAAGAACTTTTCGTATTCTCCGTTCATTTCCTACAAACAATAACAATGAGCAATGAGATGGGGGAAATGCAACTTCAATAGGTATCGGCAGCAATGACTTACGGCGAAGTGAGCCATGTCGGAGATGAAGATTGTCGTCTTGACGACCTTGGAGATGGAAGAGCCGGCCTCCTTGAGAACAGCATCGAGGTTTTCGCAGCACTTCTTGGTCTTTTCGGCAATGGTGCCCTCAATCAGGGCGCCCTCGGCGGTGAGAGGGATCTGGCCCGAGCAGTAGATGGCCGTGGGGGTCTTGATGGCTTGGGACTGGGGTTTCATTACACATGAGATGAGGCTGTTCATTTTATATCTGTATGTGAGAACTTACGTAAGGGCCCAGGGCTATATTGCGTCAGTGATTAGGTAGTTCAGACTCGTTGAATCACGCTGGCAAGTGGATTGAACTCACGAAAGGGCGCATCCTTGGTGTAGACGATGGTCTGGTCGGCCATTGTGGACTGTGGTCTGGCAAAAGCTGTGACGAGTGTAAACTTGGGTCTTGCAGCGAACACGGCTGGAGGAGCCGCAGCTAGGCTTCTAGCAAAGGGCCGGGCAAGGCTGCGAGAGATTGACAGCGACATGGGCACCTACAGGTTTCTGTTAGGAGAAGGATTCGAATTCCGGGCGTTGGGATTGTTGGGGGGGGGGGGGGTTGGGGAGAAGGAGATGTTACAAGAAGGAATTGGATCAAGCTTTGTTTCGTTGTGTTATGCGTGTTATTTAGCAAGGTAGTTAAAGCTTGCTGAGCTTGGGCCCCTCCGAAGGCCGGAAGCTTTTCCCTCCCCCGCCCCTCGATTGCTGTGGCGGTTTTTGCCGGCCCAACGAGGTAAAAAGAAGAGGCGCGGTGGGCATCTTACCAATGGTTTACTATGTGCGTGGCATGGAATTGTTGCTGTAGGGCGCGCGCTATGGGTTTGTAGGGCGCATGTTGGACGTTTTGGCATTACACCAAGTCGTATTTGAGTGCATGTAGTCTCTCTTCATATCAATTGTCTAGTATTGACGGATATTCTGTTCCCATGTTAAGTGTCTAACACACGAAAACTATCTAATCATGAGCCAAGCATGAGTTGTAGAAATACCAATTTAGGTAGCTAATTCTGATTTCTTACACGTTGGCTTACAGGTATGCATCTTGACTTCGACGCTCATTCCGCCCACGATGGACTCATACATGGCACGCAAGTAAGAAGAGTCAGCTTCAACAACTCACTCAAATCAAAGTGAGTAAGCGAGGGGCGCAGCCTGGTCCAAAAGAGAGAGAGCCATGATTGAGTTGGTTTCACTTGGATGAATCCCAATGCAAATGGCAATCAACGCTACCGGCTCCTTGCTGCCAATAGCGGAAGTGTCTCAGGGGTCTCGAGCTGGCGCGTCATATCGATCCATCTCATTCATTCATAGGGCCAACGGTTGGAGCTCCCCCTTTGCGGCGTCGCAATGCCAAATCCGGAGTGGGTAACAAAGTAGTACAGTGTATTAATAGCTCCCGTAAAACCGGCATGTGATGGAGAGAAAGACCAAAGGCTGAGAAGGATGCAAATGGATGTGCACCATGTCCACGATAATGTGCATTTTGGCGGCTATTTACAGTATTAACCGTTACAGCAAAAATGACGAGAATGAATAAATAAATACCGAGTGCATGCATCGCAATGCAGCCTCTTGCGTCCAGCTTCTTTCAATACTGCCAGGTGGCTCAAAAAAAAAACGAGGCACTGCACTGCTACAGATTAAGTGGCGTGGCTGACCCCTGCAGCTTAGGCCTAGTGGCTCCAGCCTCGAGTCGAGGGAACAAAGACAGAAGACAGACAAAGACACGTTCGCCTCAGCTCGACTTGGGCCAATCCACCTGACGGGAGGCTCAACCATTGCACTTCGGGCCTCCGCTGCACGACGCATCGCGAGTCTCTTTTTTCTTCCTCTTCCATTCTCTTCTCTCTTTGAACCATTTTGCCATCCTTCAATTCTCTTCAATCCGGCGCGGAGCCACCTTTGCATTGTTGTAAGTTCCAGTTCCAGTTCCAGTTTCGATTCACTGTGTTGTGTTGCCGAGAGACATGCAGCCCAGTTGCACAGGCCCTCAGTAGCTCCCCAGCATCGGAGACTTGACCGTTTCCAACATCTGGCCTCGCTGCAGACAGATAGATTTGCTAATTGCTCGTCCGTGAAGCCTCCCAGAGCCATGCCTCGATCTCCAACGCCGCAGCCGCCTAGCCTGCGGCAGCGGAACGTTGCGTCCAAGCAGCCCGTTTCCGAATCTACCTTTGCCCCCGAGGTCGAGCTCGACAAGCTGTCCAAGGCGGCAGCTTCGTCGCGCCAAAACATTAAGAGGGGCGAAACTGAGCACAAGCTTGCTCTGACTCTGGTGACCATCCTCGGCTTCGTCACTCGGTTCTGGGGAATCAGCCACCCCGACGAGGTTGTCTTTGACGAAGTGCACTTTGGAAAGGTAGGAGATGTCGTGTTGATATACTATACTCCATGCTCAAATGGTACACAAAGCTGACTGCTCCCATAGTTTGCCTCCTACTACCTTCAGCGAACCTACTTTTTCGATGTCCACCCCCCTTTTGCCAAGCTGCTCTTTGCCTTTGTTGGCTGGGCGGTTGGATATGACGGCCACTTCCACTTCGAAAACATTGGCGACTCCTACATTGCCAACAAGGTGCCCTATGTCGCGTTCCGAGCCCTGCCCGCCTTCCTGGGCGCATTGACTGTGTCTGTCACGTATTTGATCATGTGGGAATCGGGCTATAGTGTACCTGCTTGCCTCGTCGCCGCCGGACTGATCCTTTTGGACAATGCGCACATTGGCCAGACTCGTCTCATTCTCCTTGACGCTACGCTGGTGCTTGCCATGGCCTGCAGTCTCTTGTTCTACATCAAGTTTTACAAGCTGCGACACGAGCCGTTCAGCAGGAAGTGGTGGAAGTGGCTCGTCCTGACTGGCTTCGCGCTGTCTTGCGACATCTCGACCAAGTACGTTGGTCTCTTCGCCTTCGTCACCATTGGCTCTGCTGTCATTATTGATCTGTGGGAGCTCTTGGATATCAAGCGCCCCAATGGACCCATCAGCCTTCCGCTGTTTGGAAAGCACTTTGCAGCCCGCGCCATTGGTCTGATTATCCTGCCCTTCCTGTTCTATCTGTTCTGGTTCCAGGTGCATTTTGCCGTCTTGACTCGATCTGGTCCCGGTGACGACTTCATGTCTCCAGAGTTCCAAGAGACTTTGAGCGACAATGTCATGCTGGCAAGCGCTGTCGATATCCAGTACTATGATACCATTACCATCAGGCACAAGGAGACCAAGGCGTACCTTCACAGCCACCCCGACACCTACCCTCTGCGATACGATGATGGTCGTATTTCTAGCCAAGGCCAGCAGGTTACTGGCTACCCCCACAACGACACAAACAACTACTGGCAAATTATTCCTGCCAGCAACGATCAGAAGCTCGGCCGCATCGTAAGAAACCAGGAGCTGGTTCGCCTTCGACACATTGTCACGGACAAGATTCTGCTCTCTCACGATGTTGCCTCTCCGTACTATCCCACCAACCAGGAATTCACCGCTGTGAGCGCTGAAGAAGCATATGGCGATCGCCAAAACGACACTCTCTTTGAGATTCGAATCGAGGGAGGCAAGCCCAACCAGGACTTCAAGACTGTTGCCAGCCACTTCAAGCTCATTCACTTCCCCAGCAAGGTTGCCATGTGGACTCACACCAGCCCTCTTCCCGAGTGGGCCTACAAACAGCAGGAAGTCAACGGCAACAAGCAAATCACTCCCAGCTCCAACGTGTGGATTGCTGAAGACATCCCGTCGCTGCCTGAAGACCACTCCCGTCGCCAGAAGGAGCAGCGCAAGGTCAAGTCGCTGCCGTTCCTCCGCAAGTGGTCTGAGCTGCAGAGGTCCATGTTTTACCACAACAGCAAGCTGACCAGCAGCCACCCGTACGCCAGCCAGCCTTACCACTGGCCGTTCCTTCTCCGGGGTGTGAGCTTCTGGACACAGAATGATACGCGTCAGCAAATCTACTTTGTTGGCAACCCCATTGGCTGGTGGCTTGCCAGCGGTCTTTTGGCCGTGTTTGCCGGCATTATCGGAGCAGACCAAGTCTCCCTGCGCCGAGGCATCGACGCCCTAGATCACCGTAAGTGTTTTTATACTTTTTCTCTCTCTCGTTATCAATGGCCCCGTGTTGGAGCGCTAACTCTCGATAAAAGGCACCCGTTCCAGGTTGTACAACTCCACCGGTTTCTTCTGGCTGGCTTGGGCTACTCATTACTTCCCATTCTACCTCATGGGACGTCAGCTCTTCCTCCATCACTACCTTCCTGCTCATTTAGCGTCTTGCCTGGTCACGGGATCCCTTGTTGAATTCATCTTCAACTCAGACCCCGCGGATGAGGAGCCCTCTCAAGGCAAAGCTTCCGGCCCCAAGAGACACATTACAGCTCGCGAGCGGTTTGCTGGCAAGAGCATGGCCGGTGCCTGGATTGCTTGTTTTGTGATTCTCGCCGTTGCAGCTGCCAGCTGGTTCTTCTTCTTGCCTTTGACATATGGTTATCCCGGACTGACCGTCGACGAAGTCAATCGGAGAAAGTGGCTTGGATATGATCTTCACTTTGCCAAATAAAAAGGTAGAGCTCTCAAAGGGCTAGCCATGGTGTTGGAGAAGGAGGATTGGTTCCAGGGTGAGACAAGTTGATGTCAAATGGAGAATGTTGCCTGCGAGGAGCTGTCGACTGTTGTAGTAAAAGTCATGTAAAAGGGATCTGTTATATGATGCAATATGCTTGACTGTGTACAATAAAAGGGGGAGGAGCATGGAGTTGGTAAAGAAGAAAACAAGACGCAATATCTTGCGCCTTTTTAAATAAGAATAATCCAAGTACTTTTTTTTTTTTTTTTAATTCTCGCCTATTTCCATTTACATCAGCTCGAGTGATGGATATCTGTGATTGACTGGGACTCTGTAGATGTTCTGATGTTCTGTTCACCCTTTTGTTACGTAAGCTACCGCAAGTATCCCGCTTACTGGAGCTCGCAGTGATCCCAACTGCATATCATCCTTATCAAGGGAAGCTCGTCAAGCTACAAGTCGAGACAAACCAATTGCCGCGTCGCGCCTGTGAATTGGCGCGATGGGCTGGCATTATTGCCATTGTTTCATTGTATTAGCGAGCATCTGAACTCGTGCATGTGCTTGTCCTTGTTTCATCTTTTGATCAGCACGTCTGCAGGCAACGATGCTGCTCTCGGAAGCCAACAGGCTCTATCTCCGTCGATTGATTCGCTGGCGAACGACAAGAGTGGTGCTGTTTCTCCTACTCATGATCAACTTCATCGACATACTCCGAATCCACAACAAAATCGTCCATGGCGACCGAGAACACCTCCTGCGCAGCGGCCGCGGGGCTGCGCGACCACGCGAGAGGATATACATTGCGAGCATGCACTGGAACAACGCAAAGGTGCTGAAGGAATACTGGAACGATGCGGTGATTCAGCTTACGGAAACGCTTGGCGCCGACAATGTGTTTGTGAGCGTTTTCGAGAGCGGCAGCTGGGACGACAGCAAGGAGGCGCTGCGAGAACTGGACAGCGAGCTCGAACGGAGAAACGTGCCGAGGCGGGTCGAGGTATCGGATACGACGCACTACGATGAGATATCCAAGGCGGACAAGGACAGAGGGGAAGGGTGGATTGACACGGCGCGGGGGAAGAGGGAATTGAGAAGGATTCCCTATCTGGCGAAACTGAGGAACAAGACGATTCAGGACCTGGTGGAGCTGAGCAAGAAGGGAATCACCTTTGACAAGGTGTTGTTTCTAAACGACGTGGTGTTTACGGTAAATACATGAGGATAACTGAGGGTGGAGGGGGAAGATGACATGGGCTAAACTTGTGGATAGGTCGAGGACGTGTTGGCGTTGCTGGATACCAATCACGGAAACTACGCTGCAGCCTGCTCTTTGGACTTTGCGAAGCCGCCGTTGTATTACGATACCTTTGCTCTACGCGACATTGAAGGAAGGGCGCATAATATGCAGACGTGGCCGTACTTTGAGGCTAGGGACTCGAGAAATGCTCTGGTGAACCATATGGACGCAGTTCCCGTCACCAGCTGCTGGAACGGCATAGGTTGGTGTTGTTATTTTTTAAATTAGATGTCCCGGGAAACTAATCGTCTAGTAGTTGTTATGCCCGCCGAGCCCTTTGTATCATCAACAAAGCTTCGCTTCCGCGCCGTCCCCGACTCCCTCGCCGCTCACCACCTCGAAGGCTCGGAATGCTGCCTCATCCACGCCGACAACCCGCTGTCCAAGACCAAAGGCGTGTATCTCAACCCGCGAGTCAGGGTCGGCTATAACTACCCTGCCTACGTTGCGACTCACCCCCCGGCCAAGTCGTGGGTGTCCAGCTGGGATATTTTCACCGGCCTGTGGGTGAACAGGATCAGGAGATGGACGCTATGGAGCTTTGACGGGTGGGTGGTGAGGTCGAGGGTGGGGCGGTGGGAGAAGGAGAAGAGCGGGAATCGGGAGCCTGGGGAGTTTTGTTTGATTAACGAGATGCAGGTCCTGGTTGAGAACGGGTGGGCTCATGTTTGAGTTGTTGTTGAGCTGACGGGTTTCAAGGAGAAATAGAAATCGGTATGGGCAACTAGTCTTTTTTTTTTTTTTGTTTTTAGCGAATAACAAATCATATACTATCTATTAATGACAACTCATCCTGTCTCTTATTCTGAAATGGTTTGTTTATGAATGGTATCAGATGTAGCACTTACCCCCTTGGCCCCTACATGAACCTACAGGGACTCCTCCTAACCTCTTGGTAGGTGACGACGTTTCTCAGCAGGCTATTTGGACGATTCTGTCGGAATTGCCCAACAACCCGCCCGTGTAACTCCTCCATTGGCACCTCCTCCCACGTCTTATCCATCTCCTTCATCTCCTCCATCCTGTTCCACACAGTGGGCAGTATCTCGACGTCTCTCACCTTGTACATTGTAGATAGAGCCTTCTTGTCTTTTCGCCTGGCCGAATTGGCCACCTCGTCGACCTCTTCATCTATCCAGTCCAGCTCCTTGATAGCGCGCAGCACACGCCCGTTGTAGTTGCGAGCTTCGGGGTTCTGTACGTGTATCTGGTACATGTAAGCATGATCTGGGTCGGGCACGACGTTGCAGAGGAGGTACCGGACAATAGACCGGTTGCGTCGAAGGAAGGATTCGATCTGGTGGATGTTGGAGTCGAGGGGCATGCAGAAGGCGGTGCGGATGTAGCGCAGGCGGATGCGGCCGCGCAGGGAGTGGAGGGTGAAGGGGGCGGAGGTGAGGTAGAACTCTTGAGGGATGGTGCCGCCGTAAAAGTCGTTGGCGAGGCCGGCCCATTCGCCAAAGGGGTCTTGGACGAGGCCTTGGTGGAAACGTTGGAGGTGGGAGAGGCACTCTTGCTGTCTTTGGAGTCTTTCCTCGATGGGCATGGAGGTGTACGTTGTGTAGATGATTTGGGGGACACTGGGGATCTGGGAAGAAGGGGTGGGAGGGGAGTCGAGGACTGTAAAGGTGAAGGCTGGTGAGGGCTGGGTTGGAGAGGGCGGGGATGGAGAGCGAGATTCGGGTGAGAGTGAGATGTCATTGATGGGATTGTCGTGAAGCTCTACGGCGTGTGGATGTGAGTCCCGGTCAATGCTCTCAGGGGAGCGTCACTGGGGTTGGAGGTGGAACATGTATCGTTACCCGGAGTTGCAGCCGGTGCAGAGGAAGATTGTTGGCCGGGCATGGTGCCGGACAGCTTGCGGCGGAGGGTGGTTGAGATGCGTCGAACCAGGGGTTGACTAGAAGATCGAGATCGACCGAAGAGAGGCATGTGTAGCTTTTTTGGATCTGTTGGATTCTTCCTGGGTGATCACATGGTTGCACAATGGTAGAGTGACAGGTGATCTTATATCTACAATTGTCTGGGCAGGAAGCATATTCAGATGTGTTCGCGTTGAACAGTGTTGTATTGTAATGTGCCTAGGGTGTAATGAACGTCTTGAGCAGCTGAGGGTGAATTTCAATTTCAATTACTGCGTAGGAGACGTTGGTGTTTGTTGGTATGAACAAGGCGATGAAAATGGTCATCATTGTTCAGATGTATGAATCTTGGTTGAACAACTACCTACCTACAAATTGTATCATGGTGTTTTGAACCCTTTTTTTTTTACTCATAAAGAGCCTGTTCGTCAAACATACAGTCTGTGAGGTCATGTTGCTTGAGCACTCGAGAAACGGCAACAGTTGATGCACAAGAATATCTACAAGGCTTATCCTGGTTCAGCGTAACCCCTTTGCAGCCAAAAATAGAGGTTGGTCATGAGTTTCAACCATCAATCTAGATAGCCAAGGGTACGTGTAGGTTAGGATGGGTTAGTCAGATTGCTAGCGACTAGGGCGCATCACAACACTTCAGCTCCATTACGTTACGAAGAAGAAACCCCCCAAAAAAATCCTTCAGTTTCAGCTTTGAATAGTTTCGCGTTTCTCGTATCGCAAATGTTCAGGGAATTTTGAAGCTGCCTGGAAATAATTTCGGTGCCTTGCGTACAAAAAGGGGGGGTGCGAATATGATGGACAAAACTGATGCTATTTCCAGAATTTAATTCGACTGCCTGAGAAATGGAGTCGCACGGACACGGATAGACGCGCAACCCCTTGCGCGCCAGATTTCGTAAACGTCAACGTCGGCTCCCTAGGCTAAACACAAAAAAAAGTACTACGGAGCAAAAGTGCTAGTGAATACCAAGAAAGAAAAAAAACACCAAGGATTGCATCACCAGCCGACGCAAGCCCACACAAGTTGGCCAAGCGGGAGCTGCAAAAGGCCCCCAAAACCGCTGCGCAGAGCCGCACACTCGAGCCAAAGGGGCCGCGCTCCCTGCAAAAGCTTGTCAAGGCAGCCGGATTTTGACCCAAGTCCCCAGTCCCCCGCTTCCCAGACGACCCAAATCGTGCTGTATGTCATACCGAGTGAGAGAGCAAATACGGGGGTGGTGGTGCTTGGAATTTGGGTGCCTTGGCAGGCTGCTCGATATGAAGCTGCGTGATTGGCCAGAAAAAGGCAGAATGAGGAAACGCAACGGATACGGACTCCATTGCACTATTACGACCATTCCCCAGCAGGTTTTGGCATCATGTGTGGCTTGGGCATGGCTCTCTAGATTGTGCCGGAAGAGAACGAGAGGGGGGGGGGGGGAGCAATGATGGCCTGTTTCCCGCATACTCTTGGGCCTGTATGCATCACAGTATGTGCATGTACGTCCAATGTATTATGCCGACATGACATGGGACAGCAGAGCACGGCGGCGCTTGTGACGGGCAGCGGCCAATACCTGAAGCAGACTTGATGATACCGTGATGCTGCTGCCGGCGCAGTCATTGGCCGGAGGCGAAATCGATCTGCGTTGGTTGGCGGCAGGGGGATGAGTCAAGCCCGTAACGATGCATCTCCCAACCTCGTCTTGGTTGTCCAGCCCTATGTGTGGATCGAGAGGAACAAGTGGCATTGGCCGGATTTGACATGCATCAGACAGCACAGCAGAGCACAGCACACAGCTCAGCACATTGTCACGGTCCTACATGATGCACAGGGGGGGGCTTGAGATTTGCAACTCTCCAAGATGCTGCTGCTATTAGTACGGCACTGCACACCAAGTACGTGCTGCTAAGACGAGACAGAGCCGCATCTACGCGAGCCCGACAGCGTGAATGGGTGAACCCATGGGCCAAAAGGGCGACAGAATGCGAGACTCTGCATGATGGAGGCCTGGGAGGTATGCATTACTGCCCATCAGTGACCACGGAGCGTCTCTCAACTAACATGTCCGACGGGCTACATGTACAGGATACACATGCCTACTATACCTACCTTGGGTACTACGTTCAGCAGCAGTGCTACATTAGTCTAGGCGTCAGGGGACTCGGATGTGGCAGATGAAGCAGCCAGAGCCACAGTCACAAACACAAAGACCTGGAGATGAGTGGATCGTATGTATGCTCCAGATGGCGTCCGAGACATACGGCTCGCACCCGGATGGTTCTGACGGTGACGACAATCAACGAATGGGGACGCAAGTACATGGGTATGGACAGTGGTTGAGCCGCTTCAACAAGCCGGCACTAGCCACCCCAAAGTGGCCACCGAACGAGGCGTGTTGTCATGAATTAAAATAAAGAAAAATAAAATAAAAATACGGTAGGGATATGAAATAATAAAAAAATACAAAATCGAAAGACACATGAAACAGCAGGTCGCTACAGCACGCAACTTGGGCGGCCGTTGTGATAGGCGGGCCATGGCTGGGCGTCTGTGCTTGGGCATTTTCGGTGATTGCCTAAAGCGCATGGCGCACGGGCCATGGCCAGAGGGGACTCATTTGCATCACATCACTCACCTCCAAGCTGCTCTTCTCCATACTGCACGAGCCCGCTCAATCTTACTCGCTGCTGCGTGTATGTACGAGTACGAGTATGTACACACTCCAGTGCTAATGCAGCGGCACTGCTTTGCTGGCTGGCTGTCGCTCTCCGCTGCTTGTACTCTGCTCGGGGCCACTTTTGGTGAGGAGAGAAAAAGTCCCCGGGTGGCGCCCTCTCATTCTCATACTTCATGCACTTTGATCATTCAAGCGGTGGCTCAGTCGCGGCTTGTGGCAGGGGAGCATGGGAACTAATCCTAGTGGCGCAGACGCAAGGGAGGCCCAGACGAGACAAGCACGAGTAAGAAGGAGAAAATCAAAAGAAGCAAACAAGCAAGGGGGGGGGGGGGGATCTGGGTGAAGCCATAGGACGAGAGCCAAGAGGGCATTGTTGGCCATTTTCTGCGGGTCGAAGCAGCAAGCCACACTCCAGCAAGGTCCAACATTGATTAAGGTGATCCCTGCGCCTGCGCGAGGCTCCACGATGGGCTCAAGGCGCTGCTCGAGCTCGCACTGTCGGCACGTCACCAACGGTCACACGAGTGCGACGAGGTCCCTGGTCTTTCGTTGTTTTTTTTGCGTTTTGCGAGCCGTCATCGTGGAGTGGGTGGCATTTTGCTGCTTGTTGTTGCTTTGGTGTTTTCGCAACTCGTCTCGTCTCGTCGTGAAACCGGTCGGTTACGAGGATAATCGAATCCTTCCACCGTGGCCGCCGAGAGGATGCAGTTACTACTTGGCTTCATGGTGCAATTATTAATAGCAGCAGCAGCAGCAATGCATACTGCAGCGTCGGAAGCGAGCAGTGATACTCCGTAGTAATCGCATCATCCATTGTCTCCTTTTTTGTCAGCGCAGTAACTAGCACCAGCTGCTAGCAGGTTCGCTCTGACGGACTGACTGACTGACTGACTGACCTCATACACTGGGCGGACGAGTTGTGGCTTCAGTCCTGGCCCTCGAAGACCCGGGGAACCAGTCCGGACGGCCAAGGTCGCACTGCTGATTTCCGACCCGGAATACACGGGAGCAGAGATGGCGTCTTGTTGCTCGCGATAGCACCGGGACCTGGGCCACTACCACGGGTAGCTGCGTCCTCTGCCGGCCTCCCTCGCGCCAGTGCAGGTGCCGGCCCCCAAGTGGCCTCACGCAACCACTGGCAGCCGCCTGCAGCCGCCTGCAGCGACGCCGCTAGGGACGTGCTACTGAGCGATGGTGCTGGGAAGGCGCCGCGCCGGCGGACTTTTGTTAGTGCTCCAGGTACTGTTGCGGCTCTCCCTACCGCGCACAACCTCGGCGACAGGGATGCGCCTCCTCCGCAGCGCTTACGCCTCAGCCCACACGCGCGCTATGCCCAAACGGGCCGGCCTGTTAGGCAGCAGCCTGCGGTGGGCTGAGTCCGCCTGGTTTCTAATCCGCCGCTTCTGGCATTTCTCGTCGTCTTCTCATCCCTCGACCTCGTCTCGCAGCATCTCCAGCGGCCTCTCGCGGTGCACACCTACAGATAGACAGCCTGTCGTCTCGTTTCCCTCGGCACTCTTGTTTGTGCTCGCCGCTCTTCGTCCCGCTGCTCGTGCGCTGCACTCCTCTCTCCTCTATCTCGCACACGCCCCCCGGCTCTCCGCTTTCCATTCCACTCCCTCGAGTGTCTCGGGCCCTCTCTTGTCTACCCTCCCCCCCCCCGTTTCGTGCCGGAGTCCTTGCGTTCATATATCCAATTTACGCCCCGTCTTCCGTCGAGGCTTTCTTCTCTCGCAACTCTCCGCCTGCTTCACATCTCTCCTTTCTCATCAGATCTCATCTCGAGACGTTTATTGCTCCTGCTCCGGCATCCTCACGAGCACAGCCTACTCTCAGCCAACATCGCCTCCAATCAGCAAACCACAATTGGGCCTGTTCCTGCTCGAGATTGGATCGTCTGGACACTGTCTGCTTCCCATTGACAGCCGCCACTGGTTCGCTTGCCTGTCCAGCATTGTGGGTTCCGACCGCCCATTCACATTGAGCCTACTAATTGGTACGGGTTACTTCTTCTCTTTAATTCATATATCTGTCCTGTCCCCTTCCCTGCTGGCCTTGACGCCTTGACGCCTCAAAACTCGCCGTTTCCTTTTCGGTGTTTTGCATAGCCCTCGTCTATCTCGGCCCTGTGACTCACACCTCTCTCGACCCTCCCAAAGAGCCTCACTGCAACATCTTCTCAATCGACAAGGAAGCTAACCGCTTGTTGCTACGCTGTTAGGACTCTTGTGGCATATCTCATACATCTTCCCCACCTAGGGAAGGGAAAAAAAAATCAATCCAGATCTAAGCCCGCCATGTCCTTCTCAACGAACCCCCGCAGAAGGACTCCGGTGACTCGTCCCGGCACCGACTGCGAGCACAGCTTGTCTCTTAAGACGGCCATGGTCCTCCGAAAGGGTGCCACCTTTCACTCTCCTACATCTCCCAACGCTACATCCTCAGACGACGACTTTGTCCCTCCTCGGCTTACGAGGTCCCAGTCTGACTTTGATGATGTCGTCGACGCTGGCCGCCGTCGTATTGCTATGACTCTGAACGATATCGACGAGGCCCTCTCCAAAGCTCAAGACCTCTCGCTGTCCGACAAGAGTCCCAGGACCAAGACACTCCGGGACACAAGCTTGCCCGTCCCTCGCGGCTTCCTCGACCTTCCCGTCGTCGACCCCGCCATGAACAAGATGGAGTCTGAGCGACGGGTCCTCCGCCCTCGCTCCGTTCGACGCACAAGAAACCATGCCTCCGACAGCTGGCATTGGCAGCTCAGTCGTCTCTACCAACGACAAGTCTGCCGCCGACTCAACAAAGAAGCCTCAGGCCACCGCCCTGAC
>MDJU01000158.1:0-59923 GCA_001721665.1 Trichoderma pleuroti
TTTTTTTTTTTTTTTTTTTTTTTAAATCTCGTCTGAGAGCTGAGATTTGCACGCTCCCCTTCCCCCCCGTACTAGGTATGTATCATGATTGAATCGGGGGGGCAACACCCCCGGAGAGGAGAGAGAGGCTAATACTTTTTGACAGGTTCTTTTTGGGGATTTAGCTTGCTCCAGTTTCCTTTTCAGCGCGGTTTCTCCTCTCTCTCTCTTCCTTCTTTCTCTTCTTCATTCATTTCTTTTCTCTGGTGGGACATTTTTTTTATTCGGCTGTGTGTGTGATTTTTCGTCTTTTCGCTCTCTTCTTTCGCTGTAAACTCGCTGGGCGAGAAGGTTTTCTTTTTTTAATCAGTTCTACTTTGTTGGGAAACATCGCAAGTCGATATACCCTTATTATTTCACGATCCTCATCTCGTCTTGGCGACCACGTTTTTTTATTTATTTACGACCAACGCATCACAAGTCTTTTCGCCGCATACAACTCTTACAACCAAACACTCTCCAACAACCTACATAAAAACAACAAATCCTATACCGCAAACATGGGCAACAATCTTTCTTCTACTTTTGTGCCCGACACGTCCAAGGACGTGCTCACGCCCTCGGACCGCACCGCCGACATCATCCTCGGCGTCACCTGGCTGCTTGTGATTTACGCCATGGTCATGGTCTGGACGACCTGCGCGCTGGTGGACCGGTGGAAGGGCCCTCAGGATAGGAGTACGGGTTGGGGGAGGAAGGGTGATGATGGCGCTGGTCATGTCGGCGGCGTGGCCGGCCGTGGTGGTGTATCTTGCCATGGCCAAGTCGTGATGAAGACGATGAGTAGAACTGGCAAGGGAAACAGAGTTTTGAGCAAAGAGGGGGGAAACGAAACGCATTACAGGGCGGTGGTTTGTGGTGGTCAAAGGGATATCCATGGGGTGGACAATGTGGTATTGGTTTGATACCGTGCCGTTGGCTGGCAGATGTTTTCTTTACGTGTTTTTTTTTTATATGCTGAAGAAAACAAATAATAAATGGTGTATTGTATTATAGTACAAAAACAAAAACAAAGACACGTCTATCCCACCAGAGTGTTGCGCCGACTCCTGTCAGAGCGCGTGTCCTTGCGCCCAATGATGCTCTCCAGCGTCTGCGCCAGCGCCTTTGCGTCGTATCGGCCTCCCTTGCCCTGGCCGTCCTTGGGTCCGTACAGCCTCGTCGTGTCGATGCCCAGCTGGGCGAAGAGCCGCTTGTCCACGGCGGGACTCGTCGGGCCCTCGATGTAGACGACGTGCGTCACGTACAGCGAATACTCGTGCGCCGCCGGCCGCGGGAGGCCCTCCGAGTCGGCGCAGGCGCTGGCAATGGCGGCGACAAAGTCGAGCCCGGAAAGGGGGTCGCTCGAGGGCCCGGTTTCGCGATCGGTGGTGCCGTTGAGGACGAGGATCTTGTTTCGGATGTGCGGGCTGGCCACGGCCTCGCCCACGCCCTTGAGCACCAGGCTGGGCACCAGCGACGTGAAGAGCGAGCCGATGCTGTAGACGACGGCGTGCGCGCTGCGGAGGGCCTCGAGCACGCGCGGGTTGGCCGGGATGCGCATCTCCTGGCCGTACGGGTTGATGTACCAGACGCGGTCGGGCACGGCGCAGATGGCGCTGAGCAGGCAGATGGCGGCCTCGAAGCTGCCGGTGAAGAGCCTGGCGCCCGTCAGAAACAGGTTGCCGATGCTGGACCCGGAGAAGTCGAAGCGGCTGCTGGGCCGCATGCGCTTGACCACCTCGAGGTTGAAGCTGTTGAAGAAGGACCGCATCAGCTCGCGCTTGGGCGACGAGATGTCGAGCCACAGCGGGTGCGTGCCCTCGACAATGTCGAACCACTCGGCGCGGGCTCCGTCGTAGACGGGCGGCAGGCGGTGGTTGAAGAGGAGCTTGATGGCGGTTGTCTCGGGCTTGTTGTCGTTGGGGATGAGGCGGACGAGGCGAGACCGCACGTCTCCGATGCCTTTTATGTTGTGACACATGATCCAAGTTAGAGAGAGAAACTGTAAAGGTTGCGGATTCATTGAATCAATAATACCTGGACCTCCGAATACGCGGATAATCTCGCTCGTGCTGCCGCCATTGTCCGAGATGGGAATCACGTAGCTCAGCGTCGCCGCACTGGCCGCCCGCACGCCCTCAAACACGTCGACGAGGCTGTTGGCCGCGCTGCCGCCCGAGAAGACGACGATGCCCGTCTTGGCCGCCGTGCCGGGGCCGGGACTCGACGAGAGCCGGGCCAGCGGCGGCCGTGAGGGTCCCACTGCCGGCTGGGGAAGCTGGAGAGCGTCGTGGACCGGGATTTGAGCCATGGCTGGGCTGGGCGTGAGATGAATCAGGCAAGGCGTGATGAGTGAGATGTGCACGAGATGGGGTTGTGGAGTATTGTTGAGAGTATAGGTAGTAGCCGGTTTGGTATGTATGTAGATTAGTGATGTGGTGTTTGTGATTACGAGTGGTGAGAGAGAGCGTGTGAGAGAGAGAGCACGTAACGAGTGATGCTTATTCTTACGATGCCACCTCGGCGGCTTGAGATTCTCATTGCTCATTCAGTTCTTTCTGCTTAAATACCGTCTCTCACTCATGGACAAGTGTCCTGTTGAGAGCCACAGCCCGAGACTCTCTCATACGTGTCATCTACTGGTGATGATGAGTTTGAGAGTAACAAAAAGTGTCGTCTTTGTGAGGCTTATACTCCGTACGGGAGAGTTTAATGAACTTGTGGCTGCACAGCCGCGAACTTCCCTGAATAGAGCCAAGTTCATCAAAGGACGTGGGGGTACGGCTGATGGCGCTTGACATTTTTGAGGCTGTTGGTTAGAGAGTTTGCCCCGTGATAGTGATGCTCGCTTAATCGCATTAAATTGTGCATCTCCGGGTTGGCTTCCATGGTTGAACTTTAAACACTAGAGCAAAAAGAGAAACATTGTGCGCGAGATTTAGCACAATGAACAAGTTGTTGAACAAAATGCCTCGTTCAGCTGAACAATTGCCGTACATGGAGCATCAATAAATCATTCATTGCACTCGTCACCATGACCGAAACTCTATCGGCGCTTGTTTTTCCGGTCCCCCCCCCCCCCCCCCCTTCGGTTAACAAAAACTTCTGCAACTAGAGTCATGTCTGGCCTTCATGATTGGCAATGCCCTTTTTTGGATTTATTAATACTAATACTCGTAAGATAGAGTTGCATATACGCTTGAAGCCAAAATGCAACTCGAGTTGTGCAGAGTCGCAACTCTCTTTCAAAGCCTATGATGGCCTTGTCAACTTGCTCCGACTAAAGCCGGGCAAATGTCGCCTCTCTCTGGGGGGGTTTAGGCTCGCGCCTTGCCTCGATTGGGAATATGCTCGATTCCAAGCCGCAGATGCAAAACGCCCGCTGGCGATGCTAGTAGCGGGCAGGTGCCGGCTATTGTCGATTCGTTCGCCGCAGCTGAGCGTCTGTTACTCATCGAAGGATGCTAGACGTTGGCGGTGGTGGCTGCAATGACGTTGCGGAAATGTCACTCTTGGGCTAAGCCGTCTGTCGATGGTATCATTGTATCGTGGTGATGGTGCTCTCGCGGGTTGTGTAACTCGTTTGGATCGCATAAACGGGCTCGTTGAAATGGATCAACTTACAAATCCAATTTGGCGCATTAGAAATGGGCCTATATCCCATGACAAAGTGGGAACTGCGGTATATGCAAGTTGGAAAAAGAGATATATTGGGCCACAATCTCCATAATGCCCCATCGATCGAACCACCCGAGACATTCAAACAATTGCCATAGTCTCTTCTTCTCTTTTCAACTAGGCAACGCGAACAAAGTATTGCTGGTCACCGCAAAAGACAAAAACCAAACACCGTCATCCCCAACTATATCCGCACCAATCCCGGACAGCTTAACAACTTCACAATGAGTTCCTTCACTATCCCCAAGACCGTCAAGCAATGGAATGTTGCCGAAAACAATGGCTTTGAGGGACTCAAGTTCTCTGAGCAGCCCCTGCCTGCCGTTGGTGATAACGAGGTTCTGGTGAAGCGTATGTATTGAGCAACTCCTTGTCACATCACTCAACTATACGACAAGCATACCTATGAAAAGGAAAAAAGCAACATGACCAATACATTTATTCAGTGCTAACATTCATCTTGCTATAGTCGAGGCTGCCTCTCTCAACGTGAGTTGACCCGCAAACTGCCTTCTATTTCGTTGGATCACGTACATGACTCCTAGTTACTGACCATGACTACAAACAGTACCGCGATCTCATCATCGCCAGGGGTGAGTACCCCTTCGGCATGGCCCCCAATGTCGTCCCCGGATCTGATGGCGCCGGCACCGTCGTCTCCGTCGGCAAGAGCGTCACCCTCTTCCAGCCCGGCGACAAGGTCATTACTCTCTTCAACCAGGCTCACCTGGGCGGAAACTTGACCCCCAAGACCATTGCCACCGGAACCGGAGGCGTCCTCGACGGCACTCTCCGCACCTATGGCGCCTTCAACGAGAACGCTCTCGTGCGCAGCCCCTCCAACCTGACTGCTCTCGAGGCCTCTACCCTGCCCTGCGCTGGACTGACTGCCTGGAACGCGCTGTTCGGCTCTACTGACCACGCCGTCAGGGCCGGCCACTGGGTTCTCGTCCAGGGCAGCGGCGGCGTCAGCATCTTTGCCCTGCAGTTTGCAAAGGCCGTCGGCGCCAGGGTCATTGCCACCACCGGATCCCCCGCCAAGGCGGCCCAGCTGAAGAAGCTCGGTGCCGACCACGTCCTCAACTACAAGGAGGATCCCAGCTGGGGCGAGACGGCCAAGAAGCTGACGGGCGGCCGCGGCGTCGACCACGTCGTGCAGGTGGCCGGCGCCAAGGAGATGGAGCAGAGCATTGCGGCCGTCAAGATGTGCGGTGCCATTGACATCATCGGCTTCCTTGCCGGAGGCGGCGACGACAAGGAGCCCAGCTTCCTGCGATGCTTGTCCAGCCTGTTCACTGCCCGTGGTATCATCGTGGGTAGCCGTGTGCAGCTGGAGGAGTTGGTTGAGGCGATTGAGGCCCACCCCGAGACGCTGAGGCCGGTGGTTGATGAAAAGGTGTTCAAGTTGGAGGAGTTAAAGGAGGCGTATGAGTACCAGTGGTCGGGCAAGCACTTTGCCAAGGTTGCTGTTGCAATCAACTAAACCGACTGTGTTGGACCTTGAGCCTAATGAATAAATAACGAATACATTTGGAAGCTAGATGCACTTTGCTAAACCGTAGAGTGTTTGTTGAGCATGTAGACCCATCGTGTTGGGAATTGGACATGCTGTGCTCGTCAAGCTACTGAACAAGTCGGTTGCACAAAAGTGAGCTTTATGAAACAAAATTGGAATAATACTGTTCAATCATGCAGTTTGCAACCTTTGCCACTCTTTCATCACAACATAGGACAAAGTGCCAGTGTGTGTTGTCAGCTTGTTTGCCTTTGTAATCTGAACACGACAGGATGACCATGATGGCACATGCCTCGGAGTCTTTCTCTTTATGCGCCTTTGTTGCCAGCTCTTCTGATTCTAGAACAAGTCCAACTCGTCATCTGATCATTCATAAATGTGCCCCATTGCATAAGCGTATGAACTAGGCACAATGCGTAGCCAACATTGTGCTTTTTTCACTGAGTGTCCAGAGTGGGCGTACAGCATGAGGCAGCCGCAGCTGTGTTATAGCTAGGTATGTTTTGCACCGACTTCGGAGCAACCATGTTACTTTGGTCATGGAAAGCGTCATGGGTCGGAGGCGATCATCTTTGTGTATTGCGAAATGACGAATGCAATTGTCAATGTGTAATTGTTGCCTCGCTGGCGCTGTTATTATCTCATTAACTAATTATCATGGATGGGATCCGCCCATCAGTATTGTATAATGTATGTGTACATGTAATGCATCATCATAAAAGGACCGTGTCATAACAACCGTTACCCATTAGTACCCAAAAGCCGTGATCCTGGAAAAATGACCAGCCCGATAACCCCATAATGCGTTCCGTGTCAATCAATATGCTTGTTTGCGTTCATATCCCGGTTCCCACAATCAGTCCAGTGTGATCCTGATTTGAAAAAAAAAAAAAACGTGAAACTCCACCATGATGTAAGGAATGAAAAAGAAAAAGTGATGTAAATCAATGGTGCTGGCAAAGTTGCGGTGAAGGAAAAAAAAAAAGGTAGGGAGAGGACCCTTTTAGTCCTTGTAGTCGCACTTCATGCTCCAGGCTTTCCACGCGGCCTTGTTGTCGAAGCAGTGGCCCTTTGTGAAATCCTTCTTGCCCTCGGTGCACTCGTCGTCGGTGTAAGCCGTGACTGCGAGGATTGCGGGTTAGTATGAAACAAATGTCTCGAGTTGGGCATTCCAGCGCCTCGTGGGGGTTTCCCTTACATGTGCAGCCCTTGTTGATGTCTGTCAGGCTCAGAGACTTGGGCTCGCTGTCGTTGAGGCCCTTGCATTCGCCATTCTTGAAGTCGTCATCAATGACGGTCCAGACGCCGAGGTTGCCGTCGTGGCAGCCCTCGGCGCTGTAGAGGCGGAAGTCTGCAACGTGGATGTTGCGGGGGATGAAGAGGGCGTTGGAGCCGGCAATGAGCGTAGTGGCAGCGGCGAGGACGGCGAAGAGTTGCATCTTGACTGAGAATAGTTGTGTGAAGATGGATTGAAAAGAGTTGAGGGAAGAGGGTGAGGCGACGGGTGAGGGGTTGCTTGGAAAGCCTATAGTAGTAGTAGGTAGTTGTATAAGTCAGATGGTTGATTTGCTTCTGCTTGATGAGAGCTTTCAACTCGAGTCTAGATGCTGCTCAGCTCGACTCTTTATACCCCTCTGGACCCGGACAAGGCCCATCTAGACTTTGATCCTCGGCCAAGGCCCATCTCTGACGAAAACCACGGCGGAGCGACACGAAATGCAACCACGGCATCCGAAATAGTGCAGTGGAGCGGCAGCTGCAGTGTTCCTCCCGAAATACGATGTGTCTCTCTCTTGCTCAGCTCAAACTCACGCACTGTGTCTCCAACGGAGCTTTTCTACAGCATCATCCATCACCGACACCAGACAAGATTCTACACCTTCACATCCCCCCTATGATGGGACGCCATGTCCATGTTTCCCCCCCCCCCCCCCAAAACTGGAGCCACAGTGCGCATCCCAAGAATCCCCCGCCGTGACCTACAACTCACAAGGTTCTGCTGGCTCTGGCCCTCTTTTTGCTCTGTTGGCCGCCAGTTGACAGATAGAGTTCGAGACCAAAGAGCACCGCCGATCGCCCTTTTTCGTCCCCTAAAAAATAACGAGGTTGGGCCAAGCGAGCTGCCTTTTCTGCTCCACTGGAAGCCGGACCCTCGCCCTTTGGGTCCCGCGTTGCCGCTTTCCGCAGCTCCTTGGACGCCTCGGTGGCGATGGCTATGAGTCGATCGATCATAAGGGGTCTTGTCCGCCTTGTGCTCCGTGTCGAGGCCCGTGTTTTACATGAAGGCGAGCCTTGGTCCGGTCTTCTGCTGGCCCCGCGGAGGCGTCATCGTGTGGATCGGAGCTTGACATCACCGTCTTGCTAGGGGACAGAGACATAACGTGATGCCGCTGATCCCCTTGCGTGAAGCAGTACAGGTAACGTGGTTATTTGATGCTATAGATTCAAAGCACCGTCCGCGGTGGATACGACCAAGCAGCATGTCTCGTCCTTCTTTTCGTGTTTGGCTCAACCTCCTCGGCATTACCGCGCCCTTTGCGCCACTGTGATGCCGTGTTACCACCCAGCACAGCCATCCCACGATAAACGCAGTCGTATATCATGCATGTCCGTCTACAAATGGCAAAAGCAGAGCAAAACAAACAAACCAGCTCCCGAGAGCTCAAGGGAACCCAGCCCCCCCCCCCCTCCCCCGTTGCCAAGATGGAGGTCGTGGAAGCTTGCATGTTGCCATGGGAGCCGAGACCGACGGCCCATGCCACTGCATTTGCGCCCAAAGAATGGCCGAGCCTTGAGATACGTGCACGCCTGATTCATGTCATGGTACACCTCGCCGTGACCTCGGTGAGGCAGCGAGGAGTAGGAATATACGGACTACGGAGTAGGCGTATATGCAAAAGCACAAGCAGGATCGCCCAACGGGGGGCTGACGTCTAAATATAGGCAGTGCCTCGCAATTGCTCTACCCTAGACGTCATAGTATGGACTGATGTGCAACTGTCATTACGTTGGTTGAACGGACTTTGATGCCTGGAGAAGGCTTGACTCGCGGAATGGGCATGGTTTGGGTAGCTTGAAGAGTTGACGCCTCGTTGAATCCTCCGCTCGTAGACTAGTCGCCAAGTCGAGAGACGGCCTTGGGAATTGAGTTTGACGGCCGTGAAGCTCAAAGTGGAATAGAGCTGGGTTGGAACTCACCTCGGAGAGTTGACCGAATCATGTGCATTCTTATTTCGTCGATAGTTTGTCCCCGATGGCAGTTGATGGCGGCCACTATAATGGCCTACTACAACATCGACAAATTAAGATGTGTAAAGCAATCCATATTGATTGGCCAACAGACGGCAGTCAGCTATTGCATTTGCTGCTGAATTGTTTAGAGACATGATTCAACTCGTCAATAATTTTACTGCCCTGAGGATGCCACAGAGTCTAGGAAAGGATACATGTCTAATGTGGACAAATCGGTAGACGTTCCGAGAAATGTTACCGATTGAAGGAGCGAATGCTGTTATGAACTCTTCCCATTACAGGCGAGCGAGCTTTGACTGTTCTCGATTGCTTCGTTGTTCATGTATTTTTAGGGAGCCGATTCTCAACTGCCGCCAAGATAACAATGGTTTTGCTCGTCAACCTTTGGATGGCTATAATTGAAAGGAATTCTGCAATGTCCACAACTTGAAATCTGGATAGGATAAATATAGAAAAATGGGAAAGAGTTGAACGAAACAAAGCATTTATACACTGGTAGACAGTCTTGTTTTCTTTGTGTTTCTGTAATGTTTGGAAGTGCATTGATCTGCCCACAAGGCTGGGCAAAGGAACATTTATATTGTTTGACAAAGACAGATTGATTTCTATTTCTAGAACACTTTATGCACGGACAACCCGATCTGTTGTTTCTCCAACTTCTATTTTCAGAGTCCTTCATGCATGGACAATGCAATCTATTGCTTCTCTAGCCGTCATCACAAGTTATAATAATAAACATCAACTCTCTTGACATCATCTGTGAACAATTGCATTGTATTTGAGCCATTCCCTTGCGCATTTACAAAGGCCAAATGATGGGACAAAAGACCAAAGACATGAACTCAACCGATTTGACATCAACAGTCTATGAACAAGACTCAATTATCACGATGCCAGCATGGATGCTCACAACTATAAATGATCATGGTTGAGCCTCGTTTCAATTCAGCTCAACCACTCTCAACCTTCTACACTCGACAATCACAAGAACCAGATTCAGCTCACTCTCAAGTTTCTACACTCTACGACGTAACCACAAGAAGACTTGCCAACACATCTCGACTCAAAATGGCTCGAGAACAACACCCCCTTACGTCTCCCGAGGACTGGCACGAAGAGTTCGACAACCTCAACACCTTCAAACGGGGTGTAGCATCTACCACTTCCAGCGTCTACGGTAATGACGATTCCAGCGACGACGACTCTAGCGATTACGCGAGTGATGACTCTCGCAATGACGACTATGCCAGCGAAGACTCCGGCGCCAACGACCTCAACGTCAACAACCTGGCCCTTGTTAGCTCCAACAGCAGCGGCCACAGCAGCCATTATTCCAGCAGCCGCTATCTCAGCAGCGGCCCCAGCTCCGTCGCCGACTCGGAGATGGCCAACGGCATCGACAACGCGCCTCTCCTGGGAGATTTCCCATTTCTTCCAGACTTTCCAGAGGAATTTGTCAATCTCTTCACGATTGTGAACCACGAATCGGTTCCTGGTGCTCAGAGCGTCGACTTGGTGGCAGAACTCGGCATCATTCTCGTTTTGCCTCCTCGATTCGTCCGACCGGGCATGATCACCAGACCCTATGACGTTACCCAGTCGCCCGGGGAGGGTTTCCGCCTCTCCATGGCCTTTGCCCCTGACGGAAGAATCACCGGAGAGTTGGCTGATGCGGCATTTGCCATTGAGATTCGAGATGTCGACAGGTACAGGGCCAGCATTGGTGATGGACGACGGTGGGAGACTGTGAGGCACATGCTCGAGGAGATGCGCGCGTCGCTTTATCCCTCGCGTGAGTCTGATGGAGAGGGACATAAGCAGTGACCTTGACGGCCACCGTTTCTCGCTATTTAGAAGCGAGGATATAGCCACTGTTTGCATTCTTGCTGGCCAAGATGGGAGTACGTGGGCATAGTTTTGGGCTTGTTTCCTTTTGCATGGCTTGGTTGTTGAGATTTGGGTTTGTTTCTGTTTGTATTGCTTGGTTGCAGATATTTGTTTGCCTGGCTTGTTGAAAGCCATAGACACACTCGTTATTAATAGACATTCCGGAATGTTTTTTGTTTTCACATAATAGCACGAACCCTTCCGTCTCTTCCCCCCCCCCCCGTGATATCCTCCAAATTGACTGCCCTGTTTCCCACCTGCTCACCACATTCCTCGTTTGCCCACTCCTTGCGCCAATTCCAGCAGCAGCCGCATAAGGACATGGATGATCTGCAGCAGGATACAAAGTCCAACGCCGACGCCAGACCAAAAGGTCGGTAGACGATCCGATTCATCGCACATTTGGTGCTTTTCTTGGTCAGCCACGTAACTGACAGCTTCGACATTTGACTCTACTGTTGGTTCGGCTGGAGCGGAGACGGTGGTTGTGGCGGAACAGGGGGCAGTTTGGCCAGAAGAAGTGGTTTGAGTAGAATTACGACGTCCATCTGTCGTATACGAAGCGGTAGTGGTTGAAGCGGTGGGATGCTCAGATGGTATCGTGCCGTCTACAGGTTCGTGAAGAGGAGACAACGGAGGGGAGGGGGGAGCGCTGTGATATGTAGAAGGACGCGAGTAATTGACACGGGAGATGTAGGAGTTGTACCAAATCACTCGTTCATGCTTCGGGCAGAAGTAGTTGTATGGGGGATTGGCGGCACAATTGCAGTCTTGGAACTGACATTTCTCTGGGGATAGTAGAAAGAGTTAATGAGGAGGAAGCTATATGGTGAAATGCAACAGAGACTCACGGTTGGGGAACATGGGCATGGACGACGGTTGTTCACAGCATCTTGCATGGGGAGGCGTGGTATACCCCGAGCCTGTTACTACATTAGCTTTTTGGAAGAGAATACATCCCTGGTATATACATACTCTGACTGTTGGAATTTGCCTGATTCCAATCTATTCCTGGGTTAGAAACAAGGTTCGCCACATATTACAAGGAGGGAACAAGGTAAACTCATTACGCTTCTCGCAATACTTGTACGTGGTCGTCTCGCCATTGTGCGTCGTAGACTTGCGTTCTCGGTTGCAATGTTGAACGTTGCAAGTCTTGCGTTTTGAGCTGTGACTCTTGGAGTGTCGGCTGGATGAATGTTCGCGCCCCATGATTGAATCCTCAGTATAGCGAAGTGTTGTTTTCGAGTAGTTGCCAGGAGCTATCTATAAGAGAGTGATTCACGTCACGAGAAATTAAACCTGATGAAGCTCAAGGAGAATAAGACACGCAGAATTGAGAATCAAGGCTGTGAGATTTACCGGATGTTTTTGTCTTGATATATACGCCGCGCCCTCATGGCGATACATGATGCTCTGTGACTTTGGTGCCAAGACGTGTTCAACAACCGTGCAAAATAAACCTTCTTCTTTGCTCCATTGCTCAAGTGAAGTTGTGTAATGTCTTTATTGCCAAGGGGCAGCCTGCAGATGATGCCGATGTGCGGGTTGACGAACACGGCAGCCACTTGTATGCAGACCGGCGGCTTAGACAAGAGAGCGCATGGTTTCTGCGTGCTTCACCGAATTCATGATGCCGGAAATACCGGAATTGCTGGACCCGGTATATCCAGATTCGTTTACATCTTGTCAAGAGAATCGATTCACGCAGAGTCATGTCACCAAGTGTTGTACTTGTCCATGGCCTGTTTGAAGGTTGATGCCTCCATGCTCCCACCCGTGATGCATCTACATGTGAATCCGGTTCATCAGCCCCGTCCAAACGCCACAAAGCAAGCATTCAAAAAAAAAAAGTCAATTCACTTGCCAAAAAACAAGCAACGCCTCCATCAATAGCCCTCCCATAGCCGACCCTCCTCGACGGACACTAGACGGCTGCTCTCCGCCCCCACAAGCCACAGCATGTCATGACTCCTCACGTCCAACAGAATACATGGATGTACATGTAATTCCATACCTAGCCATCACATGAGAGAATACACGCACAGAAACGCTGAATCAGCCAGACAACAGCCACCCCCAAACCGGACCATGGAGGAACTTAAAACGACAAAAACCCACGAATTCGGGCCAAATAAACCACCCCCCAAGTTACCCACCCCCGGGTTCCTCCTCCGCACCGAGCTAAGCCAAGGATGAAAGAAAAAAAGACTCGACATTTGATCCATTCATTCTTCTTTCCCCGCAGCAATTCTCCATCAAATGATAAGCTGCGCGGATGGACTTGCATGCGACCACACTGTACCCCGGGTCACACACAAGTGCATACATGTACATACATACTGTACATACATACGTAGTAAATACCAAGGAAATCTCGGAACGGGGCAAATAGCCTGTTTGCATGGGCCATGCGCGTATAGCTCACGTCTTGACTTGCTCGGGTGAATTGGCGTCTATGGATGTAAATGCAGCTCAGCCCCGGATTACGTCAAAACGTGCAGTCGCCTCACCTCGAGACCTGAATCTCACGACTTTTTTTCTTCTTTCTCTTTCACCGTAGTGTTGAGGGCTTTTATTCTGTATTCCGCAGACCTCTTCTTGCGTCTCATTGTTTGTTCTCCCTGTTATTTAGATCTCGTCAGCCCTCGTCATCCGTCCCCGTCGATGCTCACTCCCAGCGCCTAACAAAATCCCCATGCAAACCCTCGCATCCAGCCGCCCATCATGACGCGCCTCGGCACATGGAGGGCCACCTACCTCGTCGCCCTGTCATGTGTCGGCTCCTTTCTCTTCGCCTACGACACGGGCATCGTGGGCGGCGTCCTGACGCTGCAGTCCTTCCAGCGGGACATGGGCTTCAGCGACGGCGAGCAGGAGAATGTCGCCTCGCTGTCGGCCAGTCTGCTGCAGGCGGGAGGTGTGTATACCTGATATCAAACCCAAGCCGAGTCTAATTGATACGAGTTCTGTATTCTAACTGGAGTGTTTTGCATCTTGCAGCCTTCTTCTCGTGCCTGTTCGTCTGGCCGTTTACCGCGCACTACGGCCGACGATGGGCTTTGGCCGTGGCATCGCTCATCTTCAACATTGGCGCCGTGCTGCAGCTCTTTTACCAGCAAGGCATCGCGACCTGGTATACCGGGCGTACCATCTCCGGCATTGGCGCAGGTACATGACCCTGACCCATATACACACGCTTGCATGGCCGATGAACATGACCCCCGAGGCGAAAAGAACTGACTGGATACATGTGCAATTCCCCCCCCCGAAAACAGGCGTCGCAACCGTCATCATCCCCATGTACTCGGCCGAAATGGCCCCCAAGGAGATCCGCGGCCAGCTCGGCAGCCTCTTCCAGTTCTTCTTCACCCTGGGCGTCGCCGTCAGCTACTGGGTCGACTACGGCGCCGCCCAGCACATGCAGCCGTCGACGGCGCAGTGGCGCATCCCCGTGGCCCTGCAGCTGGTGCCCGGCGGCATCCTGGGCCTGGGCATGCTCCTGACCAGGGAGAGCACGCGCTGGCTGGCGCAGCACGACCGGCACGAGGAGGCGCTCGAGGCGCTGGTCTGGGTGCGCGGCGGCGACAGCGTCGAGGTGCGCATGGAGTTTCACGAGATTGTGGCCGGCATCGAGGAGGAGGAGAGGCAGACGGCCGGCGTGACGTGGAGGGAGTATTGGCTGCCGGCGAACCGATACCGCATCTTCCTGGCCGTGACGCTCCAGATTGGTGAGTGTGAGGGTTGCATTGATATACGTTCCAACCTGCTGACCGCGGAGAATAGGCGCCCAGATAACGGGAAACACGTCCCTGGCATACTGTACGAACGAGCCCCCAAACCTCATCTGATGTCGTCTCGCCATCTCGTCTCATCTACACCGTTTGCTAACGCTCGCAACACAGTCTCTCCCCAAGTCTTCCAAGCCGTCGGCGCCGGTCACAACGCCCTCCTCCTCAGCGGCTTCTTCGGCGTCTGCAAGGTCGTCAGCTGCGCCTTTTTCCTGCTCTTCCTCGTCGAGCGCATCGGCCGCCGCTGGTCTCTGCTGGCCGGCTCGTTCCTCATGGGCATGTACATGTTCATCATCAGCGTGCTCACGCAGCGGTATCCGCCCGAGGGCACTGGGACGCTGACGCCGCCGGCCATTGCGTCGATTTCAATGATTTTCCTGGAAGCGAGTGAGTGGTTTTTTTACCCCTTTGTTCTTGTTTATATAATGCCGTGAGATGATGGCTGTAAAAGTCACAACTCGGAGCATCCAAAGTTGCTAACATGGGCAACGCAATGCGCAGTGACATTCAACATATCGTGGGGTCCCATCCCATGGGTGAGTCTTGGGAAACATCTCCTCCAACCCCCCGCCTCGGTCAGATTTCCCATTCGCTAATCGGATATGCAGCTGTACATGAGCGAAATCTTCCCGACAAGAGTCCGCGAAGGAGGCATCGCCGTCGGCGCAGCAACGCAATGGCTCTTTGGCTTCACGCTGTCCCAGGTGACGCCCGCCGCCGTCAACAATCTCCAATGGAAGGCCTTTCTCATGTTCTGCTGCTTCAACTGGGCGCTGGTGCTGTACACCTGGTTCTTCATCAAGGAGACAAAGGGCCTGTCTCTGGAAGAAATGGACATTTGTGAGTTTTCCACCAACTAATAAACCTTTGAAAACATGCATCATTAGCTAATCGGGAAATGTAACAAAAGTGTTTAATGCACGACGCACACCGGTTACTGTGTTGGCGTATCGCCATGATGATAAATCGTCGGATGACGACGTGTGATTGGCCGCCTGGGTTCTGGATGGCCTTTTTTTTTTCCCGACTCTGCATGCCTTCTTTATTCTTGAGCAAATCGGGGGGCTGCATGGACTTTGGCTATACGATGATTGATCCCTTTGTAAGCGGCTTGAGATGATGAATAATAGTAGTTTTGGTCCAATTCGGCCTTTCGGCCTTTGCCGAGAGCGACCCGGCGCTGCTAAATCCAAACCCAACTCTGAGCTAGCTCTTGACTGAACCCCGAAACCGAGATGTTGATGCGTAGCTTCACAATATTCTTTGCCCTTCTTTTTTTCCCTCGTGCATCTTGCGAACCTGCTAGCCTGATACATCTCACCGGGAAACATCATTGATGAAAGCGTCGCTGGTTTCGCTGTCCGGTTGTCGCCTCTCCGGGCCGCTCTCCCGCAGCCGAGGTGGGTTCATGAATGCCTCCTTCATCGCAAACCGGACGTCATGGGGCTGGCTCTAAGAGGAATCATGTAGTAGTTGCTGTGCATATATACCCAAAAGGAGTGCCACCCAGTCGAGCCGTGTCCAATCGACCTCGGCCGGTTCTGGGGTCTTGTAGGCGGCAGTTGAGCTCAAGAGCCTTGACAGGCCGTAGTCGCCACCTCTCGACCACTACGACTACAGGGCAAGCTCCATCCAAAGACACCATGTCTTGCGTCTCACTCATCCTGACGCCAGACGTGCTTCTGAGCGTTCGGGAGTTTTGGTTTGAGCATCTATCAGGCCCAGATGGCCTCGTCATGCCCAGCACAGAGGAGAACAAGAGATGGTTCTTTGGCGGATCAGAGTTTGACACGCTATGCGTGTAAGTCATCACCACCTTACCGCCCTTTTATTCTCTTATATATCAAGCTGACTTTGATGCTCGGCATCTTGCATAAAGCGAGCGCTTCGCCCCTACGCTAGAAGCCATCCGCAAGGAGGGCATCAAGTCAGGCCACGACATCATCTACGCCCTGCAGCCCAGAGACGCCCACGACTGGCTCAGCCTGGTGCTTCTCCTCGACCAGATCCCGCGCAACTGCTACCGCGGCGACAGCTCCGCCATCGTCTTTGACTACTTTGACGCCATGGCCCGCGACATCGCGCTCGAGGCCCTCCGGCGCGGCATCCCCGACGAGTGGCCCGAGATTCGCTGGCGCTTTGCCTGCCGCAGCTGGTTCTACGTGCCGCTGATGCACTCCGAGGACGTCGGCCTGCACGAGCTGGCGGTGCAAAAGTACCAGGCCTTGGCCCGCGACGTCGAGGGCCTGCTGCTGCCCGACGTCAACGCCAACGTCAACGTTAATGGTGACGAGTCCGATGTCGCGCACGAGTACCGCATCGCGGCGCAGCGGGTGATGCAGGCAAATCCCCAGGCGGCCAAGGACTACGGCCAGCTCAACTTGAGCTTTGAAAAGAGGCACTGGGCCATCATCAAGCGGTTTGGACGGTACCCGCACCGCAACCGCGTCCTGGGGCGGCAGACGACGGACGAGGAGCGCGACTATCTGGAGAATGGCGGAGACACGTTTGGAGGATGAAGAGATTGATGCTGGATGATGATGACATGATGTCGCGTATACTTGCACACTCGTGCAATGTGCTCAGACGGAATCTCAACCATCTTACCTATCGGTACGCACTAGATGCTCGTGTCTGCGTATTGCGTATTGTATTGTATGTAATATTTTTTTTTTAAAAAAAAAACAAGACTCGATTCAATTCCAAATCCATCTCATCTCATCTCATCTTAAACAATCACACATTGCGCCGCCCAACAACTCCCCAAAATTGCCCCGAACGCCACGGCCTCCGGAGCAACTTGGCCGCTGAAGAAAACCGGGCAATTTTCCCCCATCATTCCACCCTCCCATCTCTCAAAAGCCTCGGCTGTCACACACACTCTTTTGTTACTGATTTGGGAGAACCCCCCCCAACTAAGGCTCTAGCTTCAAAAATCTACCCAACGAAATCGAACTTCAATCTTCTTTGGCACACAAAAAGAGCCCACCGCGGCCTCTGCTGTGATTCGCCCACGCAGGCCCCCCTTGTTGCATCGCTGTCCTCTTTCTTCACACCTTGTAAAACCATCACACACATAAAAAACACCCAATTTCCGAATCCTTTCTTCTTTTTTTCTTCTTCTTTGCCTTCTCGCGTTTTGGGGCTTGTCTTGTTTTTTTTCTTCTTGTTCTTGTTCAATTGGGCATCCCCCACGCTAAATCTCGGGACACCCGCCGCTTATTTTGCCCCTCCCCAAGGCTTTTTTTTTTTTTTTCACAAGCCCCGTTTGCCTGCCCCGCGCGCAGAGGAAAAAAAAAGCACAGAGCAAGCAATAGCGCTGCACCCTCCACCCCTCGGACGCCTTTTAAATCTCCTCCTCCCACCATCTGCTTTCGAAATTTTCTTCTCTTCTGCTCTTCGTCTCGCATACCCGGTTCAAGCATCCGATCTGCGAATTTGTATGTGTTGCCCTTCTCCCTTTGCCTGCGCCTTGGTGATTCCATCTTGCAACACCTGGAACATCATCGTCGTCGGCATCATCATCATCATGGTCTGGCGGGAACATCCTCAGCTGACTCTGCCTGCTTCCAGTACACTTTAGTCAAGGACTACACAGCTCTCACGCTAAATTCCACAAACCGCAAAAATGGGTAAGGAGGACAAGGTTCACATCAACGTGGTCGTCATCGTACGTACAATCCCCTTTTCCCTCGCGTCGGCATCACTTGCCGCTCTGATTCTCCAGAAGACACTTTTGCTAACCACCGTCTCCTAGGGGTGCGTATTCCATCAATCGTCTTGAATATGTGGTCGATCGAACACAACACTGACTTGCTACAACAGCCACGTCGACTCCGGCAAGTCGACCACCGTGAGTTGCACCCTCTTCTCCCCTTGCTCTGACATCAAACGCTCTCGCTTGATGCCGGACATGTACTCTTTTTTGAACCCAGGGCTGACCATTCATCGTACAGACTGGTCACTTGATCTACCAGTGCGGTGGTATCGATCGTCGTACCATCGAGAAGTTCGAGAAGGTAAGCTTGACCTGATTTTCGCCTCACTTCTCCCTCCACATTCAATTGTGCCCGACGATTCTGCAGAGAATTTTCGTGTCGACAATTGATATCACCCCGCTTTCCGTTACCCCTCCTTTGGCAGCGACGCAAATTTTTTTGGCAGCCGTTTGGCTTTGGTGGGGTTTTGTGTGCACCCCACTAGCTCGCTGCTTTTTTTTCTTGCTTCACTCCCCCCACTAGCCCAGTCATGATTCAACGTGCTCTGTGTCTCGCCATGCAGCGATGCTAACCGCTTTTTCCATCAATAGGAAGCCGCCGAACTCGGCAAGGGTTCCTTCAAGTACGCTTGGGTTCTTGACAAGCTCAAGGCCGAGCGTGAGCGTGGTATCACCATCGACATTGCCCTGTGGAAGTTCGAGACTCCCAAGTACTATGTCACCGTCATTGGTATGTCTGCTGCTCCATCACCTCCATGCAGGAATGGCGAGCTGGTGCTAACAGGTCATGCGCAGACGCTCCCGGCCACCGTGATTTCATCAAGAACATGATCACTGGTACTTCCCAGGCCGATTGCGCCATTCTCATCATTGCCGCCGGTACTGGTGAGTTCGAGGCTGGTATCTCCAAGGATGGCCAGACTCGTGAGCACGCTCTGCTCGCCTACACCCTGGGTGTCAAGCAGCTCATCGTCGCCATCAACAAGATGGACACTGCCAATTGGGCCGAGGCTCGTTACACCGAGATCATCAAGGAGACTTCCAACTTCATCAAGAAGGTCGGCTTCAACCCCAAGGCTGTTGCTTTCGTCCCCATCTCCGGCTTCAACGGTGACAACATGCTCCAGCCCTCCACCAACTGCCCCTGGTACAAGGGCTGGGAGAAGGAGACCAAGGCTGGCAAGTCCACCGGCAAGACCCTCCTTGAGGCCATCGACTCCATCGAGCCCCCCAAGCGTCCCACGGAGAAGCCCCTCCGTCTTCCCCTCCAGGATGTCTACAAGATTGGTGGTATCGGAACGGTTCCCGTCGGCCGTATCGAGACTGGTGTCCTCCGACCCGGCATGGTCGTCACCTTTGCTCCCTCCAACGTCACCACTGAAGTCAAGTCCGTTGAGATGCACCACGAGCAGCTCACCGAGGGTCAGCCCGGTGACAACGTTGGTTTCAACGTCAAGAACGTTTCCGTTAAGGAAATTCGCCGTGGCAACGTTGCCGGTGACTCCAAGAACGACCCCCCATGGGCGCCGCTTCCTTCACCGCCCAGGTCATCGTCATGAACCACCCCGGCCAGGTCGGTGCCGGCTACGCCCCCGTCCTTGACTGCCACACTGCCCACATTGCCTGCAAGTTCGCCGAGCTCCAGGAGAAGATTGACCGTCGTACCGGTAAGGCTACCGAGACTTCCCCCAAGTTCATCAAGTCCGGTGACTCTGCCATTGTCAAGATGATTCCCTCCAAGCCCATGTGCGTTGAGGCTTTCACCGACTACCCTCCCCTGGGTCGTTTCGCCGTCCGTGACATGCGACAGACCGTCGCTGTCGGTGTCATCAAGGCCGTCGACAAGTCCGCTGCCACCGCTGGCAAGGTCACCAAGTCCGCTGCCAAGGCCACCAAGAAATAAGCGATACCCACCATCACCACCTGATGTTCTGGGGTCCCTCGTGAGGTTTCTCCAGTGGGGCACCGTGCGCTCACTTCTACGACGAAACGATCAATGTTGCTATGCATGAGCACTCGACCATGTATCGAGGCGTGTTAATTGAGAGGCTGGGAATAAGGGTTCCATCAGAACTTCTCCGGGAATGCAAAACAAAAGGGAACGAAAAAAATTAGATAGAAGTTAATGACTTCGACAACCAATGCTGTGTCTCTTTGCTCTGTGCCAATGTGAAGCTGTGTCAATTTTTGTGTTGACGCTTGACATCGCATCGAGGCCGCGTTGTCCTTGCGCCCTGTAGTCTAGGGGTGCTTAGTGGACTAGAGGTGCTGACGGCACTAGTCTACAGGCCATTTGGGCTCGCTGTAGGTCTCCGCTGTAGGTCTCCGCTGTAGGTCTCCGCTGTAGAAGCTGAAGCACAGCACCACAGCCCGCTGAAGAAGCACGGGTTTCAGGGTGCCATCACCACCGCTCAAACCACTCCTGTGGAGCAAGGTAATCGTCGTCGGCTGTTTATTCAAAAAGCCCCAGCTCATCTCCATCTCCAAAATGAGTCGTAACAAAATTCGTGTGAGGACTATAGATCTATATACTACTATACATGTATCGTGTGCCTATGTGCATGGCGTCGTGAGAGGGGAATCGTTGCTTCATCTAAAAAACGCCGTTGGAATGTCCTTGCCCATGACACCGTCGATGCACTCCTGATGAACCAAAATCCATCTTGTCTTCTTTTTCACTCTATTTTTGTTCGCTCTCTGGCTCTTTCGTCTTGTCGGGGTTGGGAGATGAAAGGGCCTCTGATGGTTCCGGGGCCGTCTCGGTCGAGGAATGGCCATCTTCATGCTCCGTCTTTTGCAACGGTTCGGGTTCCGTGCTCTGAACATGCTCATAATCCTCAGCGTCAGCCTCTAGTGACGACAATTGGTCCTCTAGGACTTCATCCTCGAGCGTGCCCACGTCTGGTGTTTCTCGCATAAGCTGAGACCCGTTGTGCCACGAAAAGTATTTGCCCGTAGCCACCCCTTTGACGAGAGATAGGAAGCGTGACGCCTCAGCGTTATCAAGCAAAGAGGGCGGTTCGTCTTTGCCTTGTGGAGGGCCGGCTTGCAGAGAAAGCTCTTGCCGGTGGCCTCCGTGTCGGCCCGCATCGATGCAGTTGTAGCACAGCGTGTGGCCGTGGAACTCGAGTTGGACGGTTTGATGGATTTCCAACCCCATGAATATACATGGTACATTGACGGTGGCCTTGGAAGGCTTGCGCCTTGTTTTGGCCTTGGTCACCCATGCTTTGGGGATGCAAAACTTGGCTTTGCTGGGTGTTTTCAAAACACCCTGGGGGAGGTTGAATTCGCTTTGCGATAGAAATTCCTTGACGGACTCTTGGCTCGCATCAAGCGGCAGGAGATGGGTTTGCGTCAGGCGAACATCGACGCTTTCGCCGGGCATAAGCACGTCATGTATATGCCGTGCTCCAACACCAAAGAGGGCCGAGCCAGGCGGGAGAGAGACGCCGGTCAGGTCGCTGCCGGGATTCACTGGCAGTTGGAGTTGGATTGTGGGGGGCGTGGAGTCGTATTTTGTCAAGGAGTGATGAGGGTCTGGAGAAAAGTTGAGGACAATCGTCGCGCGCTGCGTTTTGGGCTTGTCTTCTTCCATGATGGATGTGAATGATGCCGGATGGGGAGGACGGGGGAAAGCAGTCGACGATGCTTCGCCATGGCAGCCGCTGTCTGTGAATGCTTCCCGTGAAGCACATGGCCGAAAGATGCAGTGACCTGGTGGACCGGTTCGGTTCCTTTTGTTGCCTTGAGATCGGAAATGGCATTGGGGAATTGCGTTGAAACGTCATCTCCTGAGGTGGCAGCTTGGCCAACTGGTGTGACGAATCTTGACCACTGCCTGAGCTTGTCCTTCCAAGACATGCTCCTGTTTTCTCTCTGATGGCTGACAAAAGCGCCGTCTTTGGTACTGCTCATGTCTGACGGTGTGATGATATGGACACTGGTCTGGGTATCCTCGGTGGTCTGCTCCAACAAGAGTCGCAAGGCGATATCAGCCGGGGATTCTGTACCCGTGGCAGCAGGGTGCTGCGTCTGTAGCCAAGAGATTTCGAGTTCCTACTTATTCGTTAGCCAGGAAAAACCTTGTGGCAAAATAGTGGTCGACGCATACCTTATTGTCCTCATCGTAAGCAATATGCGTCTTGGTGATTCGTTCTAGCTCTCGGAGAAGTTTCTCGTCTAGGTCGTGCTCTTGAATGAAATCCGACGAGGTTTTCTGGAACCGAATTGATTTGACCGTTTCGTCAAGGTGGGAGAGAATGGCAGGGATGGTGGATTTCTGGGCGTAGATGTTGATCCGATGATCGTCAAAGCTTGTGGTGATTTTCTCCTTGTTGGACTGATATAAAAAGTCTCTAGACAGTAGCTCAAGCACGGCGCCATGAGGAGCTGGAACGGGAATGTTAGCCTGGATTCGCTCATACATGTAAGTTAAGACTTACAGGCAATCAGCTCAAAGATGCGAGGTTGTAGCCAGACAAGAGTTCTGCCCAAGCCTTCAACCTGCTCCTGAACCTCCAGGTTCCATATGATTTGCATAATCATAATCACCTGTCGTTGCTTTGGCCTAAGCGGCCCCCAGTGGTCAGGCTTTGCAGCCACCCATGGGTCCTGCTTGACGATCCAGGGATAGCGCACCGGCTTCCCTTGATCTCGCTTGGCCAGGGCCAGGCGCTTCTGGCTGAAATATTTGGCAAGTTGGTTGAATGTGAAACCGTCCAGCAGGGTGTTCACCAGAGAGTCGAAATCCTTCATTCGTAAAATCGTCTTGTCGACGGGCCGTAGGTCATCAATATTCTTCATCGCCGCTGCCATTGCCTCCTCGTCGCTTTCCTCTTTCACGTCCACCATGTTATCCCTTTCGGTATCGAGCTCGACCATGGCCTCTGCTGCATCTTGTTGAACTCTTCGCACGGCCCTCTTGGGTCTCTTCATTTCGTTGGGATTCTTCAACATGATGGCATCGATCTGCTCTCCAAGAGCCGCAACGGAGACGCTCCTGGACTGCACGAGTTCGTCGTGGAAATCTTTCTTGGCTTTGAATCCACGCTTGGGTCTGTCTGGGCTGGGTTCAGATGCATCGGTCTCTGTGATGGCAGCTCCCTCTTGAGAAGTAGATTGCTCTGGTTGATGCCATTCGTCTGCGTCTTCTTCTGCGGCAGGCTCCTCTTTGAGAAGCACCTCTTCAGCAAGCATTTCTCTCAACTCTTCTGAAAGTTCGCCTTCAAATCCTTCTTCCAAGTGTCGTTCTACAGCCGCTTGCGTCGCAGGACTGGCCTCGATTTCCAAGGGAGCAGCCAACCCCCAATCAGGTATCTCTTCCTCTTTTCGACGGCGCCATGGTTGACGGCTGGATGACTTCTTGAACGGCCGCTTGGACGTCTGCTTGTTGGATTTCTTAAACTCGCGCTCGCTGATTCTCCCCGAAATCAGCGCCTCGATCTTCTCTTTGCTATGAATGACGGGGTCGGAGCTGTAGCATCGTTGCTGGATCCATTCTCCACGACTGTGACTGTGTAAGCTGCGGTTGCTTAGCGTGGCCCTGGCGGATAGAATCGACGAGGAGAGGCGGTTGGCAAAACAGGCGCGCGGCACGTTGACCGCTCTGGAAAGCATTGAGACAGTAGATTGAATGTTACATAAACGGCAACATGAAATGCGCAAAGCTCGATATTGTCGCAAGCAAAAAAAAATAAAGAGAGCTCTTCGCTTTGGGCGATGCGACGAACTGGCTAAGCACCTTGAAAGTTTGCGTGATAAGGCTTATCGATAGCCGATAGTGAGCGTCACCGAAGCAATTACCCGGTAACTGCTCCTACGAGGCGGGGGCCTTTTTAGGGAGAGGTTTGGTGGTAGTCATGGGGCAATTGAAACAGTGATGTAGCTGGAAACCGGTGTTTCTTTCTATTATGCGCGCTATAGCTGTTTCAAATATATATTGAACTCTTACGGAATTCCCAGCTTCTTTTCTCTAGGAAAGAATTAGGAATTTGCGCGATTGCCATCACCTACTGAAATAACCACTAGCTTTAGCAGCCTCAGGGCACTGATCGCAACCACAGGGCACTGGTCACAGCGACTGACCAGGGTCATAGCGACCGACTAGCGCCCGGTGCGTACCTTGCGATATAGTGCATTGCAGCGCCCCAAGCCCTATAAGCAACATATCGGCACAGCGCTGTAAATCAGATAGCATAGAATAGAACAGTGGTCTAGATAGATGTATTATTTAATTTTTTCCTCGGTTTAACTCCCGCAAAGTGACTGTTTTTCCAAGCTTGTAATTCCTTGCCATGTATTGCAAAGATGCATTGTAATAAGGACCTGGAATTACAAGCTTCGCTTTTGCAGCCAGCTACAGCCAATCTAATTAGCTGGAATAGCCCATGGCTGCACTATGGCGCGTGCTAGTGGGTCGCTCTTTCCAGGTCTGTAAGAGTCGCTGCCAGTTGCAATTATTTCAGGTGGTGGTTATTTTTTTACAACCTCAACTGCTACCTATTTTCTTCAATCTTGCTATTTTCATTCTATGCTATAACTAGCTATTATTATTATTATTATTTTGGAAATATCTAATATAATTGGTTATTGCTTTCTTCTGTTAGAGGTCGCAACATTGCTTACGGCAGGTACACCTCTCACCAAAAACCCCGCCAAGGTAATCCGACGCGTTCCGGTCGTTGCGGCGCGTCTCCCCTCCAAAGGCTACACAAAGCCCCTCGTTTGCTGATTCCTGGCAGTTGGACTCTGTACAAGTCAAATTCAGCATCTATTTGTGATTTGTTTTGGAGCTCATCGATACCGCCAAGTGCGCAGACAGTCATGCCGCCCTCGCAAAGAAGACGCCGTCCGGTAGGTGCAATTGCGCTCAACGGGAGATGGACATTCTCTGGTTGTCTCGCTTTGTTCTGACACACAGACTCTTTCAGAAGGACGAGGACGGAGACTCGGAAGAGGATGCTCGTCCTCGACAGCGCCAACACATCGAGGCCTCGGACGCCGAGCAAGACGAAGACATGTCCGATGAAGACACGGAGATGAACGGTGCCGCCTCGGGTGCCGACGATCAAATGGCCAAGAAGCTGGTTCGATATGCAATATCATGCGAGTATTCAAGAACGCCGATTAAGAGAGATGGAATCAAGGAGCGAGGTATTGGGACTGGAGTGGTAGGCACCCAGGGAGCACGAAGCAGCCTGCTGACCAAGCCGCGATTTAGTACTCGGAAAACGGGGTCGTTCGTTCAGAAGGATATTCGAGTTGGCGCAAATACAGCTGAGAACAGTCTGGGGTATGGAGCTGCGCGAGTTGCCCGTCCGCGAAAAAATGACACTTCATGAAAAGAGACAAGGTACGTTGGCTGTGGCGCAAAGCGTCGGTCCATCGATTACTTTCCGGAACACTGGTGACTGATTGTCAACGAATGGCAGCTATGAAGTCCAACGCACAGCCAAAGACCGGGTCGGGCGCCTATATCCTATCTTCGACACTGCCAGAAGCGTACCGAAGCGCGTCGATCCTGAAGCCATCCAAGGTCCCGAGTGTTGAGCAGGAAGCAACATACTCTGCATTCTACACAATGATTGTTTCGTTGATATGGCTCAACGGGGGGGAGCTCAGCGAGCAGAAGTTGCAGAGATGCCTCATGCGATTCAATGCCGATCGAATGTTGGCGAGCGAGAGAACAGAACTGGCGATGAAGCGCATAGAGAGACAGGGATATGTGATTAAAAAGGTTGATCGGCCGCCAGTCGGCTACGAGGGCGACCAAACCATCACATGGCATGTCGGTCCCCGAGCCAAGGAAGAAATCGGACTGGACGGTGTCATTGGATTGGTGCGTGAGGTCTATGGCCACCCCGAGGATGAGACGTTTGATAAGAAGCTTCGATCGAGTCTGGGGATGAAAATTAGACCACTCGCAGAAGGAGGGGAGGATCATGACGATGCTGTCATGACAAACGGGGCGTAGCATAGGCGATGATACCATGGCGGCGTTTGTGATTCATACAACTCAGAATTGCTTCTTCTTCTTGATGTCTCTCTTCAAATTCCTGTCACCAACGTTTGAGATACTCTAGTTGTTGCTCGATTATAGGGGTATCTTGCCGTACGGATTTGCCGTCCCAGGACGCCATTCTCATGAGCAAACAATACACAAAGCACATACATATATATACATCTTTCAAAAAACCCCAAATGTTGCCATATCTAGGCCAAGTCTTTCTTGCAGCATGCTTCGATGTCGGATATCAATTCAATCTTCGCGTGGTGGTGGAGGCCCGCATGGCTGGATCATTTTCTGTGCGCCGAACAAAACAAAAGCGTCAGCAAAAACAGGTTTTGGGCCAAGCTTGCCTCTCTGGACGGGCCAAAGAAGCGGAATCACATACCCTGATCATTTGAGCCCGCGTCTTCGTCAATGGCTCATTTTCAGCCAACGAAATGTATGTGAGAAGCGGCCGGTGGCCGACAATGGAGGCATAGGTATCTCGCTGGATATTCGTCCGCCACTCCCAGCTAGAGGTATCGGGATGGCCAGTTCCGATATATTTGGCCTGGAGACGTTCGAGTTCCTGCTGGTTGCGAAGCTTGTCGGCCTAGTGTCGAGGACAGCAGAATTAGCAAGGATACGCGATGGAGAATTGCGCGAACAAGATTGCAGGCATGGCCACTCACCATGGCTGCGATTCAGATGCAGTAACGAAATAGGCAGACGGCGCGTAATTTTCTCGACGTTTTAGATTAAAGAGGCACGGAAATTGAAACGTAGCCAACCAGAAATTGCTTGGATCAAAGGCGCAACTGGGGGAGTTGCGCCGGAGCTGAGCTTGGACGAATTGGCGACCGGATCAAGCTCGGCTGATCAAGGGCAGAATCGGGGCGATTTATTTCTGCAAGATGAGGTCAGCGCTGGGCGTGTTGACGCATGCTATTTTGAGCGGCATGCAGTCCTGCATCTGTACATGTACTTACCGCGCCTATGCAAAGTGCGTGCTCTGTGCGGTACATGAACATTTTTCAATTTCAAATTCAATCCTTATCGACAAATCTTGTTATTCATCTGCCATCTACCTACCGAGCAGGCCCTTGAGCCTCAATCTTCTCTTCTTTGTCTACTTTGGACAACTTCGTTTTTCGGGCCATCTCTAGCCTCTAACTGGGCTAGCCAAGTTTCTCTTTTCCGGCTTACTCAGAAGTGCAGTAGCATTGCCTTTACTTGACAGTATCGGGGATCAAGAGTGAGACCAAGCGCGTCTCTTGACGAAAACAGAGGCCATTTCTATCTGGGATACAACAACAACAACAACAACAACTACTACTACTACTCTTATTCGCCACGTTTGTTTTTTTATTTTTATTTTATTTTTTCTATTGCTCCTGCTCCAAGCCATTGGACTAATTTGAGAAGCTGGCATTCTCCTCTGCCCGGAAAGGCAACATTCACAGCCATGGCTCAACCACTCACCACCCCAGAACATTGGACAGAGCTCATCGCCGCCAGGAGGCAGAGGCGGCTTTGTTCGGAACACGTGGAAGCGTTGAAGCGCTCCTGCGCAAGCGAATGTGGCAAGAGACACGTCTCGGAGTGCGCAAAGTGCTGGTCTCTGGTCCTCGAGAGGATGCGCCAGAGGTATGGCGAGGGCCAAGACCGCGAATGGTTCACGCATAGGAAAGCGTTTCACCAGGAGCTGGACGGCCTATTTGCAGACGCCAAGAAGCACAGGACAAGTGTCCGGCAGATTGAGGCGCGGATAGAGTCGGAAAAGGAAGCGTGGTATCGATGGATCCTGAGGAAACACCCCGAGTACGTTGTCACCAGCAACAGCCAGTATGTTCTCGAGGAGCTAAAGGCCATGCTGGACGACCCGGATCGGTCACGCGACGAGGTGGTGGGCATGGTGTGGCGAGGAATCGGGAAGCCCCCCGACTGGGCCGAGCGTGTGGATGCGTTTGCGGTCGAGGTTGCTGCTGCTGGGGGGAATCCGGCGGCCCTCCAGAGGCTCTACGTGAAAGAGTTCTTTTTGAACCACGAGACGGGCCAGCCGCTGGATCATTCGAAGCCGTATCTGGATGAGTACACGTCCAACGAGAACAAGAGCATCGAAGAGACGTTTGGCAAGATGAGCAAGCAGGCGCAGGAGATTAAGATTATAATACCCCACCGAGAATTCTTCGTAAATCGGCTAAACGATCTTCGAAGGGCCAAGATGGCTGATGAGCTGAACAAGACGCAGCAGGCTACGAGCGAGGCTCAAGCAGCCCAGGAGCGGATATCGGGCGATGAGCTCTACGACCTACCTCCATGTTTGGTGTGCGGAAAGGTCGTGGACACGAATGACGTCTTCTCCTGCACCGCATGTCAGGCCATTGTGCAGATTGGAGGCAACCAGGGACTTGCGGTATACTGCTCCGAGGAGTGCTATGACGCTGGACACGTACGTATCCCCCGGATCCCGTAGAACATTGGCTCTGCGAGTAACCCGCTGACTCTTCTTTCCGCCCAGGCCAAGCATGTTGACGAGATGCATCGCTGCCATGCTGGAGACTATTGCGTGCAGAACCGCGACAAGGGACCGGAAGAAGACGTGGTCATGGAAGATGAGGCGGCACTCGACGCGTTTGCCTGCAAAGACTGCGTGGGCCTGAAACGGCTGACGCTCTTCTGCTCAGAACGCTGTGCGTCTGAAAACATTGCCAGACACCAACACGAGGAACACGAGACCAAGATTGAGGCAGAGGCAGCTTCCAGCTGGGTGAGTTCGTTGTCCCACGAGATCGAGTCGATCCTCAGTCGAGAGAACCCAGGGATACAGATGCAGTTGATGTGATGTGACGACGGCCTTGTTTTTTTTTTGTATATTGCAAGTGTAATTGTATATAATTATCATCATCATGAGATGTCAGGCTGCTAAAGGACCATCCATCAATATACCTGTTTCCTTTTTATATGGCATACGATTTGGACAAGCAAACGAAACGACTGTCTTTGAAGCCGTCCCCTTGTGAAGTGCAAGGCTGCTGTAGTATATAAGCCACTCTAATTAGCGTGGTTCGCAACGGGTTCTATGGTCTAACGGTTATGACTCCGGATTTTGATTCCGGCAGCGAGGGTTCGACTCCCCCTAGAACCTAACCCGTTTTATTTTTTCGAGGTTGTCTTTTTTCGAGGTTGTCTTTTTTTTTTTGCCTATTGTCATGCTTCTTCCACCTACGATTAAACATTTCCACAGAATGGCATGTATTGTTTCGAATGGAAGTTGTCAGTGAATGCGTGACGAGTGAGTGCCAAATAGCTTCTCTATTGTATCGCGGCTGTTGTAGACACAGCTTTCTAGTAAGCTTCTACATCTACAAGTCTAATTTTTTATCTTGTCCTCTCATCACATGATTCAGTTTTCAGTCTCTCGACTGCTTCCCTTTTCACTGGAGCTTCCCTTTTCGCTCGATTGATCCTCGTCTCTACCCGCAGCTCCCTGGCTTGCGGAATCGACCAGTCCATATCGAATGGCATATTGTTCCACCTCTTGGTGAGAAAGATAGGGCAGCTCCTTGGCCGCCTTGACATACGACATGTTCTCGACATGGCCCTTGGCGAAGATGATGTCAATCTCCTCGAGCGATCTGTTGGCGGTCTATGCTGGCTGTTAGCGCGGGAGGGGAGCCATAACTTGATGTAGGTACAAGGAGTCACATACCTCTGGGTAGAAGAAGTAGAGAACGGGGAAGAAGCATGCGTTTACCACGGCAAAGAACAAGTACGTTCCCCAGCCGATCCGGTTAATCATGATTGGGGTGATCATGACAATGAAGAAGTTGAAGAGCCAGTTGGTACATGTCGAAACGGCGTTTGCCTTTGCGCGAGTTTTGATGGGGCTGATCTCGGCAGGGTAGAGCCAGGGAAGAGGGAGCCAGGTGGCTCCAAACGAGGCGATGTAAGTGAAGAGACCGACGGCAGCTCCCTTGGCGGCGTTTGGATTGCCCGGGATCAGGCACGCAAACGTCAGGACCATGGAAAGCATCTGGCCGGCGGTTCCCCAGAGGAAAAGCTTGCGGCGTCCGACCCGCTCAATGATGAACCAGGACACGGTGGCAAAGGCGGAGTAGACAATCATGTTGACGCCGCCGAGCAGCATGGCCATGTTGTGCGACTCGCCGATGGAGTTTTGGAACAGGATGGGGAAGTAGTAGATGACGGCGTTGCAGCCACCGACCTGCTGCATGAACTGGGACGAGGCGCCGAGCAGCATGCGCCGCAAGTGCTGCGTCTTGCCGTTGGTGAAGAGGGCCTTGACGGGCGTGCTCTTTTGCCCGGCGAAGCCCGAGGCCCGGATGGAATCGAGAATAGTGTCTCGCTCCGTCTTGGTCTCTGGGCTGTCGATTTCGTATCCGCGGAGGGCGGCAATGGTCCGCTCGGCCTCTTCATATCTCTCGTGCGTGAGGAGCCAGCGAGGACTGTCGGGAAGCCAAATCATGGCCGTGCTGAAGAGCAGGGCAAAGGTGATTTGGAACGCAATGGGGAACCGCCAAACCAGGTCGTCTGGCCCGTACGATGCGCCGTAGTCGATCCAGTACGCAATCAGCGATCCAAAGGCAATGATGCCTCCTTCGATGCAGATCAGGAGACCGCGGTTGGACGTCTTGCTGCACTCGGCTTGGTACGTCGGGACGGTGGAGGTGTTGATGCCGTTTCCGACGCCCGTGACGACGCGGCCAATGATGAACTGCGCCAGCTGGGCATGGCCGCGCATGGGCGTGACTTGAATAATGGTTCCGAGAATCATGATGATGCCACCGAGGATGATGGCTCGCCGGCGGCCGAGCAAGTCTCCAACCGCAAGGATGAAGACGGCGCCTATCAAGCAGCCAATCTCGTAGATGGCTGTGACCAGACCCTGCATGGTAGAGTCTCGAGTGGCGGGGAAGTAGTCGTTGAATACCGGGGAGGAAATGATGCCGCTCATGACGCCCTGGTCATAGCCAAAGAGGAGGAACGCCGTGGTGGCGATGGTCGAGACGGCCAGGGAGAGAGGCCGCCCCGAAAGGCCAGCAAACGTAGGAGGCGCCATGGTGGATTATCTCAAGACATGCAACATATGCTATGCCTACGGTATAATACAGAGCAGGCGTTTGTGCTCGACTTGGATAATGGGGAGCCGAAACACGGAGCAAACATGGGGGTGAGCATGGTGATATATATATACGGAGTATATACCCATGTATATGATTTGATATACAAGACGGTACTTGGCTTGAGCCCTCTGAGGCTCCGAGTCGGTCAAGATTCTTCATCTGTCCCAAACGGCGTGTTATCCACATGACATCATAATCGTCCGAAACAGCTGGATCGTCGTATCGAAGCAGATTGCAAAGAGTCCTGGTCCGAGGCACGAGGATTCACGGGGTGGGTAGGAGTGACGATCGAGCGGAGCCGCAGACGGAGGTTGTGTGAGTTGCGGCGGCCAACGAGATGTGCTCTTGTCTCTTTTTCCAGCGCAGGATCTTCATGACTGTTTCACGCAATATGCGGGCAGATGGGGGGGTGTTTTGACTCCAGAAGCCCGGTTCAGTGGTTTTGTCTAGCTGAGTCGAGGGCTTACACCCGTGCCGCCCTTCTAGCTTCCCTTTACACAAGTCGGTTGTCGCTCTCTTGTTGACAAAGTCTTGCTCAAACGATTCAAATCACTGCTAGTATTCGTGGGATATTCGGCTCGAATCGTCAATGTAAAACACAGGCCAGTGCGTATAAACACATTGGCTGGATAGGAATAGCCTCGAGCCGGTGACGGATACACGTACCCGGCTCTCGACTACCGGGAACCTCACCGGCACATTCGAGGAACGGTTCCAGTTTTGGGGGCTGCTTGGGCTCCCCCCAAGTCAGCACTTGAGCGGCCCATTAAAAGCGAGTCATTTTGCGACGGGACGCGATGTGCATACGGGGATCTTCCACCCGCCTTGATTCGTGCGACTGCTGGGAAAGGGGGGATGCCGAGTGTCGATCAGCACATGCAAATCGGGGCCGCAAGCCCGAGAGACGAGGGCGTGCGAGGCTGCGAAATTTCGATGGCCCGCGTCGACTCCGCTGGGATGAAGAGTTTGTGGTGCTTTTGAAGCACATGGCCGCGGCCAGAATAAGGGCTTTCCTGGACATGGTTCCCGGGCTTGTGTTGTATGGAGGAGCCCATGGGGGTTTGATGGCAGGAAGACGGGGGAAAGACGCCGACTCTCGTCCAGATGTCCAGTTGACGATGCGCTAGTAATGAGGTGATTGGAGCTTGAATCTGTTGAATCGTTTATACGATACATTCAAGAACCTCGATGTCTGACTTTACATCGCTCCAACTTGGCTGTAATACTCAGCTCCAAGAGCCTCATTCTTGGCAGACGCTGGTTTCAAAACACACGTACCCACCCAACAATCCACATCCCTCCAAGCCAGCAAGACAGAAGCCAACGGTGAGAATTTTTTGTTTTAAAAAAAAAAAAAACTCTTCAGCGTTTGTTTTGCCGCTCACGATGGAATAAAACAACCGTCGTTGGCCTGACTATTTCGTAAAAAAAAACTCTTCAGGTTTCGCAGGTCCAATGTTTTTTTTCCTATTCAGTCAACCCGCGCCAAGAGTATGACATCGTTGTGGATCTACACCAAGAATCTCGGACCAAGATCCACAAATACGCCGGAACCGAATATCGGGACCGACTGGGTTCACCATTCAGCCTTTTTTTTTCCAATGCTAGATGTGATGGGGCAACTGTTATCAATGGCTCGGCGAAACGAACCATTTAGAATGATGCTCGGTTAGCACTGGGATAGTGTGACCGTCTCGAGAATGATACAAGATCACTTACCCTATAATAATCCAGTAATTGTATGTAAATGCAACTGAAATGAAACGAATCAATGAAGCATGAGACGACATGATCCAACAAGTCAAGCAGTGTAAAAGGGAATGGCTCCATGTTTTACTATTTATCATTATGTACACTAAACGCTGCTAGCCTGAATACGCCGTGTCGTTTGTATCATTTCTCGTGATGCAAATCATGTGCTGGCTATATCCAGCAAGCTCGGGTCAAGATGATGTGCATCAAAGGGGTTGATAAGGAGAGTCAAATCGCAAAGACTGAATGAAAAACAGCAGGATAAGAAAAAAGAGAAGGACACGATAGATGTCATGATGGACAGCGAAAAAAGCAAGCTCACATTGAAAAGGAACATGTAACATGAGTCCGTTTCACATGCTTGCTGACTTTGTAGATGTGCCATGCTAACCTTGTGTCATTCGCTTGAGATTGTGGATAAACGTAATAGAGAGTCTTGTGGGTTCCGCTCATCGTCAGGAGTCATGGGCAGCAGCCTCACTGCTCTTCTCTCAGGGGCGTTCCACAACAAACTAAGCAACAGCAGTGCCATCACCAGGCGTTGCGATCCCAGTTGGGGTCTGTGAATATTCATTGCCCTCAAGTCAGCCTCAACGCACTCTCGGCGAGCAGGAACAAAAACAAACAGCTTGACATACCCTGAACAAACGCGGCCAGCACCTTGCTGCCGGTCTGCAGCAGCGGGTGCCCCACGACAATCTTGAGGAACTTCTCCAGGCCGGCTCGTCGGTTCTCAATGACATCGTCGCTGAAGCGGTTGGTGAAGACCTTGCCGGGCAGCGGCGGGATGGTCACGCGGGCGCTCTCGCGCTCGAGGATGTCGCGGAAGTATTCAAAGTCCGAGTACCGCCTGCGCACGCTGCTCTGGCGCAGCTTGAAGGCGGGGATGTTGGTGCGGCAGAGGATCTCGTAGTCGGTGTACATGGACCGGCCCATGCCGTGGGTTCGAGGATTCCGTACCTGTTGGGTCGCAGCACAGAGGAGCATTAGCAATGTCGCATGATGACGGTGATGATGCATCCAGACAGAGTCCATGTCCTCTTGTCCTTGTCCTGTAGCCACTCCTTATCCCGCCCAACTCTTCTCCCTCACCCCCCCTTTTTTTCGTGTCGAATTCCGTGCCATTACACTACAATGCTGTGCTGTGTTGCGCTGCTGTCCATTTTCCCTCACCTCAATCTCGAGAAAGTTCTCTGGCGGACCGTAGATCTCGTCAAAGCTCTGCTGCCGCGTGTCCGGCATGGACTGCATGATGGGCCGGTGCAGATCCGGCGACTTGCGGGCCGCCTGCGCGGCGTCCTGAGTGTCCGACAGTTTGGCGGTGGTACACGGGCGATGGCTATGGCTCGGGGTGTTGCGCGCGCACGCAGAGAGACGGAGAGGGATGGCCTTGTTGACAAGGTGCGAGCTCGAGCTTCAATAGATATCCGAGGAGGAGGAAGAGGAACGACGAGCGACGCTGCTCCGTATCGCCGGGCCGCACAGCACCTGGGCAAGCTGCTTGGGGTTCGAGATGGCGTCGAGTCGGGAAATGCGCTCGATCGTGTGATGGCCAGCCTTGGGCCAAGGGTGGAGAGTGACGAGATAAATAATGCCTGCTTGCACAATCGCGGGAAGCTGAACAAGGTGGGGTTTGCAGTTGCTGCTGTTCACGTGGGGGGGAATCTGAGCTTCCCCACCAGTTCTGGGGGGGGGGGACGCTTCAGTTGCCGTGCAGATGGCAGATTGTCTCGTTTGCCTTGCATGCGATGAAGCATCAGCTTGGCGAGTGACTCTGATGCAGGGCTTGCTTGTCATGATGACGCCAGAGGGTTGACTGGGATCAACTGCTGCTGCACCGGGAAATTACTGCATCGAAAACCCTACACGAGTCTTGAATCTTGTGTATCAATGCGTCGCGGATAGTCTAGAGATATCGCCAAGTCCAAGCAGGGCCTTTTGTTATAGCGTGTCACTGGTGCCATGGATATAGCATGGGATTACTAGGTATCAGAATATCACACGAGGGCGTTGGCCAGCTTGATGGCAATGTGCCCCTGGTTAACAGAAAACGTACATCATTCATTCCCCTTTTACTAATTCCAATGATTCACTGCCCTGGCAATGTGATCCAGGTTGTAGATTCAACCATTGTCGAAACGCAATGCTGATGCCATCGTACCACGGCTCCCCTCGACAGATTGGTTGCAGAGCCAGGACCAAAACAACGAAGAGCAGCGCCTTCAACCACATGGTGCTCCATGCAGTCTCCGTGCTACCTGGCACATGCCGTCTTGATTCAATCTCATGTTGTGGAACTTGTGCACAGCGTTCATCATAAAACCGCTAATGGTAAATGAGCCCCTGATAACAGCATCAAATGACGAAGAAAAAAGTCGCCTCACCTTGAGCTCCCAAACTCCATGACTAGTCAACTTCCGTGTATATCCAAAAACTCTAAAAATAAATGATGAAAACAAGGGCATTGGCTCAGCCAAATGATGCATGGTTGCTAACGCCCGGGTGGATGGACTTGCTGCAAGTGCCGCTGTTTGAGGCCTTGAACGTTGTCGGGGCATCCTCCTTTGATGAACAATAGCTAGCTAAAGCTCGATATCCGTCGCCATCACTTCTTCGTTGCAAATTTCTGATGGATTGCGCGAATCTGCTCGTCGACATTGACATTCTGGAGGTGGTTGAGGTGAGCTTGGCTCTTCCCCTCCAAATGCCCATCGAAGCTTTGGATGGCCGCCTTCTTTCGCCTGGCTTGTTCATCCTCCGAGAGGGCGTTTCCTGTCGCAGGGTCAAAGACATCGCTCCTCTGGCTAGCAAGTCGCTTCAGGTTGTTGGCCACATCGACGTGCGCAATGTTGGACGTAGCATAACGTGATTCGGCCTTGGCTTTTTGTTCCTTCCAGCTCGGATCCAGGAGTTCGACTGAGTAGAGAGCAAGGTTAGTCAGTGTTCCAAGTTTGGCATCGTCTAGGGGGTTTGCAACTTACTTCGCATGTGCGCTTCGAGTTCGTTGAGGGGAATCTGCTGCTTGCAGTTGGGACACAGCGCCATCTGCGTTCCCTGCTTGCTTGCCGCCTTCTGCGCTGCCCGTGGCACGTAATTCTCTCGAATCTTCATAGGACCAAGGCCACCCCTAGCCTCCGAATGTGCCGCCTGCACACGAGCCTGTACTTCCGATCTCTCCTGTATTCTCCGCAACTCCTCTTCCTCCTGAGCGGATGGCTGTGGCTGATGCGCCTCGGCGCCGTAAACCGGCACAGGAGATGGCAACTGTGGTTGCTGCTGCTGCTGCTGCTGCTGCTGCGGTGCGTATCCTGTATGCACGGGGAGGGGAAAGGAGGCCGGAGGAGCTGCTTCTGCGGCTCCATTTTGCAGCTCGTCCTCTTCGCCTGGCATGGCCTCTTCGATTCGCAGATTGGCACTGATGGATGCCTTGTTTCTGTCTTCCAACGAAGCGTATTGCAGCTCGCCCAGGGTGGTGGGAGGCGGCAGATTGGCACCTTCATCGGCGTCGGAAAACGTAATGGTCTCGACAATGACAAAGTCGCCCCAATCGATGCGAGCAAACTCGGCCTTTTCGACTTCTTCCTCGGCCTCCCTCTGCTTCCTCTCAGACTCCTGATATTTGGCATACTCGGCCCTCTCTCTTGCTCGCTTCAGCACGTGGAACTTGTCCTTGACATTCAGCTGCAGCTCTGCCGTCCGCTCCTCCTGCAGCTTGCCGCCCTCACCGTCGAGCCCGCTCGCCCGCAACAGCAACGTGTACTGATCGACAATGTGCTGGAAAAAGTTGTGGAACGTGTGGTTGGGAATCAGAAACTGGAACTGGGGGTTGCCGGCCTCGCGCTGCGCCAGCTGCGTCATGAACTGCCGTCCGTTCTTGGCCACGAAGAGCGCCGTCAACCGAATCACGTCCAAGTCCTTCTGGTTGATGTGAGGCATTCGAGCGCAAAACTGAAAGTCGGGAGGCTTCGGCGGCCCCTTGGGCTTCTCGGGAACCGGGACGATGGTTTCTCCCACTCGACCGGCCGCAATGTCGGTGCCGCGACCCGATCTGATCTCGCTCAGTCGCCACTGGTAGTAGGCGTGGTACGCATCGTCCACGCTCAGAAAGCTAAACTTGGGATTCTGCCGTTCCTTTTCTCGGATGCGATCCTCGAATACCGAGCCGTTTCGCGCGACATATCCAGCCGTCTTTTCGAGAATGTTTCGAATTTCGCGTGGCGGCAGAACCACACCGGCAGGCGCTTTGATGTCATCAAGCGCGTTTGGCGCACTTCCATTCGCCACTTCCGCAGCCATATTCGCCATCGATGAAGACAAGCTCAGACGAAAATGTGCTTTTGCTTCTGCTGCTGCTGCTGCTTCTGCCTTTTTTGAGGGAGTTGAGGGAGAAGGGGCCTGAATAGCGATGCGATGGCGATGCAGCTTGGCTGGAAATTTCGTGGTTGCCTTGCATCAAGCACCCAGCATCGAATTGAGTCGGAAGCCGGAGCGGTGTTAATCCGCCCGTTGTCGATGTCGCGCCACATCCGTGGTCGCATGTACTCCGTGTGGGGTGCAGAGTACATGTACCCTGGTCCCTTGCACGATGGCGAGAAGCTCGCAAGATTACCTACCTGTCCCTCATGCTTTTTGTTATATAACATCATGCTATAAAGGGATCTGACATTTAATTTAACAATGCCTAGATGCTTAAGCGTGTAGATTTTTATCATTGCTTTTTTTTTCTTTACTAGAAGCAAAATTGGACAGCAAACCTAGCAGCCTGGAAAATGTATCTGCTTGGTGTTCAATTCTATTTGCGGCCACCTTGCCCAAGTTTCAGGTACCGAGACCACTAGTAGTCTCTTTTTTTGGGGAGCACATGTCAATTGGCCTAGAACAGACTTGAGACCTCTTACAGGGACGCCTCGACCTCGCTACGAACCGAATTGAGCTCCCATTTCATCCTAGTGCGGCTGAAGCCGTGTTCATCGAGGGCTTCGTGACGAACGGAAATGATGCGGGCTGCACGCACTGGCAGTACTGTTTGTTTTTGGTAGGTTAGTACCATATTCGCTTAATCTGAAGAAAAGGCGCTATAGGATCCCAAGTGCCTACATTTTTTTACATCTGTATCATACATCGGACAAGATGGAATCCAAGCTTCTTTTGGAGTAGCATTGCCCATTGCTAATTGGATCATCCTTTTAGTGCTAGTAGCCAATAGTACATCCCCAAGGCAAGGGGCCCTCTTCCAACACGAGGCTACAACGGGGTCTTTTCTGCAAGTCGAGGCCATCGCCCGAGTACCTGCTGGCTACTCGCCCTTTGTATGGCGCCACAGCCGCCGCCGCCGGTACCTGTACCTGCCCGCGGTACCTGCCATGGCTGTGCAGCGCAGTGGCGCCAAGGCTGAAAGTCCTCCCTGTTAAGGCCACTGTAGCTACAATGCTGGAAGCGGACGCGAAGCTGAGAAAACGGTTGCGCAGCTCCTCCTCCCACCCCTGACTGGTTTGGTTTGCCCATCACGACAACCATTTTCGGCTTCTTCTCCCCTTCTCCCTTTTATTTCTCTTCCTCTCCGCTTGCGCGCTGCGACCATCGACTCGCGGCTGTCGTTTTTATTCTTGCCCGGCCGAATTGGGCTCGTCTCTTGTCCATTGTTCCTTTTGTCGGCTTCTTCCATGAGGCATCTTTATTAATTTCCACGGTCTCGTCTCCTTCGTTCGATACGCTCATTTACCGGTCCGATCTGGACATTTTCCACCCCCCCGAGAGCTCGGTCCTCTATTCTCCCGTCGCACGATTCGACCGCATATTCCTCCGTCTTGTACCATTCTTTAACCAACAATCCCCGCCGAACCCTTCGCCATGGCGAAAGCGACGGCGCGGGGCCGCAGCCCTCAACCTCCCCTCGTCGCAGAGAAGCAGCCCTTGGCTGCACCAGTCGCATCCACCAAGCCCAAGAAGAACACCTCGTACAAGTCTGACGGTGTTGCCGACAACGACGTCTTTCTGCTCCCTGGGCCCGACTATGTGGCGGCCCTCGGAGTGACTGTCCTGGCCACCATTGTGCGCCTCTTCAAGATCTACCTGCCCACCAGCGTTGTGTTTGATGAAGTCCAGTGAGTTTCGCCTCTTTCCCGTGCTGTTCCGTATCCAAGCTCCATCCATGCCATTGTGCTAACTCTCCCTCCTCCTTCTCAGCTTCGGTGGTTTCGCTTCCAAATACATCAAGGGCAGGTTCTTCATGGACGTACACCCTCCCTTGGCCAAGATGCTCATTGCCCTCACCGGATGGCTTGCGGGCTTCGACGGCAACTTCGATTTCAAGGACATTGGCAAAGATTATCTGGAGCCTGGCGTTCCCTATGTCGCCATGCGTCTGTTCCCTGCGATTTGCGGCATCTTTCTCGCCCCCTTCATGTTCTTGACGCTAAAGGCGGTTGGTTGCCGAACGACGACCGCCGTGCTTGGCGCTGGCTTCATCATTTTTGGTAAATACACACACACACCACCCTTGTTCTCAATGCTCTCTTGCTGCTTTGCTGCGAGATCATGTTGCCATGTTGAGAGCCAAAACCAAGTGCTAACCAAGCTTTCTGCAGAAAACGGTCTTCTTACTCAGGCCCGCCTGATTCTTCTGGATTCCCCCCTGGTTGCTGCTACGGCCTTTACTGCCATGTCCTTCACCTGCTTCACCAATCAACACGAGCAGGGCCCGGAGAAGGCGTTCCAATTGAGCTGGTGGTTCTGGCTTGCCATGACTGGTCTTGGTCTCGGCATTACCTCCAGCATCAAGTGGGTTGGCCTCTTCACTATTGCCTGGGTGGGATCCTTGACTCTTTTGCAGCTGTGGGTTCTCCTCGGCGACAGCAAGAACGTCTCTGTTGTACGTAAAAACATGTTCCGCTCCATTCCCCCCTTTCCCTGATTGCCATGGAGCATTGGCTAACCCGGCTCCTCAAATGTAGCGTCTCTGGTTCAAGCACTTCATGGCCAGAGTCTTCTGCCTCATCATCATCCCCGTTACCTTTTATCTCGCCATGTTCGCCATTCACTTCCTTTGCCTGACCAACCCTGGCGAGGGTGATGGATTCATGAGCTCTGAATTCCAGGCTACGCTGAACAGCAAGGGTATGAAGGACGTTGCCGCCGACGTCGTCATGGGAAGCCGAGTTACCATCCGCCATGTCAATACGCAGGGTGGCTACCTCCACTCTCACCCCCTCATGTACCCTACCGGCAGCTTGCAGCAGCAAATCACCCTGTATCCCCACCAAGGACGACAACAACATTTGGATCCTGGAGAACCAGACTCAGCCGCTGGGACATTGATGGCCAACCGCTCAACGGAACTCTGGCTTGGGATGCTCTGCCAGAGGTGCACCACATTGTTGATGGCTCTGTCCTCCGTCTCTACCACCAGCCTACCCTCCGACGCCTCCACTCCCACGACGTGCGACCCCCCGTCACCGAAGCCGACTGGCAAAACGAAGTCTCTGCATACGGCTACGAAGGCTTTGAAGGCGATGCCAACGATCTGTTCCGCGTTGAGATTGTCAAGAAGCAGTCCAAGGGAGCCCTGGCCAAGGAACGCCTCCGAACCATTGAGACCAAGTTCCGATTGGTCCACGTCATGACTGGTTGTGCCTTGTTCTCCCACAAGGTCAAGCTGCCAGAGTGGGCTTCCGAGCAGCAAGAAGTTACTTGCGCCCGCGGAGGCAGCGTACCCAACAGCGTCTGGTATGTCGAGCACAACGAGCACCCTCTCCTCGGCGACGACGTCGAAAAGGTCAACTACGCCAACCCTGGCTTCTTTGGTAAATTCTGGGAGCTCCACAAGGTCATGTGGAGGACCAACGCTGGCCTGACCGACTCTCACGCCTGGGACTCTCGGCCCCCCTCATGGCCCATCCTTCGCCGTGGCATCAACTTCTGGGGCAAGCACCACATGCAAGTCTACCTCCTTGGCAACCCTCTCATCTGGTGGTCTAGCACGGCCGTCGTTGCGATTTGGGCCATCTTCAAGGGTGTTGCCATTCTCCGATGGCAGCGCGGATGCAATGACTACGCTAGCAGCACATTCAAGCGTTTCGATTACGAGATTGGTACCTCCGTCCTGGGCTGGGCCCTGCATTACTTCCCCTTCTTCCTGATGGAGCGCCAGCTTTTCTTGCACCACTATTTCCCGGCGCTCTACTTCGCCATCATCGCGCTCTGCCAGATGTTCGACTTTGTGACGGCAAGAATCCCCGCCGCCCTCGGCTACCGTGGCACTCTCATTAACCGCGTCGCCACTGTATCCTTCCTTGTCCTTAGCGCAGCGGTGTTCACCCTGTTCGCCCCATTGGCCTATGGCACGCCTTGGACCAAGGCGGAGTGCATGCGCGTCAAGCTCTTTGACAAGTGGGACTTTGACTGCAACACTTTCCTTGATGATGTAAGTCTTTCCCAAACAATCCCCAAACATAAACTTCCCACGCGTGGGTGAGGGGGATGGTCATTGAAAAAAAAAGGTCGATTCTTGAACAACCATGACTAAAGTGTCTCGATGTGTAGTACCAGGGCTATACCTTGACATCACTTCCCGCCTCAAGCGCTGCTCCTTCAGTGCCTGTTGCCGATGTTCACCAGGACCAGAAGCCTCTGGCGCCGCCCGTGATTTCCGAAGCAGCCGTTCCCCCGGAGCCCAAGATCCTCTCCAAAGAGGAGAAGATTGAGTACCGGGACCAGGACGGAAATCTGCTGAATGACGAGCAGGTCAAGGCCCTCGAAGGCAAGGTTGAGTTCCAGACCAAGTATGAGACCAAGACACGCGTCGTCGACGAGCAGGGACGCGAGGTCCCCATGCCCGAAGGCGGCTGGCCCGATAACATGGCCGGTGGTGTTGCTCCACCTCACCCTGACGTTGAGGGTGTTGACAAGGAGACCGCCAAGGCTGAGAGCGCCGAAGCCCCCAAGGAGGCCCCCAAGGAGGCCGTTGCAAGTTCCGAGGGCGAAAAGGAAGCCGAGAACCTCAAGGCTAAGCCCGCCAGCGAGGGACAAGAAGCCACTATTCAGGAGGAGCTGTAAGGGAGGGGATAGCTGCTGAGTTTTTTTTTTGAAATTTTCACGAGCGAAACCAAAAAAATCACGTCACATTCAGAGACGGTGTCTCAATATTCTTTTAATATGCGTCGCGTTACTACTTATGCCCTCGTGGCCAACTATTCAGGGGCGGCGTCTTGTCACAGGCAACGCCCCCCAACTCAACCATTTGGAATGAATCGAGGGCTTAGGGACGATGGGGCGCTACGGGGAGGTTTTTGTTTGGGCGGCGAAGGGAAAAGATGTTGCTCGACTGGGTCTAGATGAAAACGAAAACGTGTTTGAAAAAAGTTAAATGGAAGAGGGGAAGAAAAGAGGGGCGGCGAGAAAGAGAAGAAGAGCGAGTGAGAGAGAGAGAGAAGTTGCAGTCCCTATATCGATTGTCATCCATCATGTAGCGTCTGATGTACACCAATTCTTCTACAGAATAGTCTCCTTGTTAAAATACGTAACGTCTTTGTCATGACCAGCAACATTAATGTTTGGTGTTACTGTCTGTGTATGGGATGTACGAGATGATTGAACAAGATACATTACTTTCTTTGTTATCCCCTTTCGTTTCTCTGCTTTGAGATGTGCAGTACGATAATAAATACACACATGTATGCTGCATACGGGTGTATTTGGTGCTACTGTTCAACTCTCTGACATTGGCAATGTTTGATTTTTCTGTGTACGTGGATGCCCATCTGCCGGCGGCACAAAGTATAGCCGCTCGCCTGCACCTGACAATCTAGCTTTGCCCCCGGTCATCCCCCATCCCCAACCTCAACGGATTAGACTTTGGCAGCGACTCGGAAGTTCTCAATCGTATCAATCGGCAGAAACATCGCATCATCGTCTGCCGAATCGAGCGAATGATTGGTCGGTTCGGTGACTGATATTTTTCAATCCAGCGGCATCCATCCGTAAGACGACGTTCCACCAACATGTGTCAGCCATCGGATGCAGACTCGCAGCTGATCCCGCCCATTGAGATCGGCTCATTTATTGCCCTACGGCCTGATAAGAGCGAGTTCATTGGCAGTGCCAGCGGTGTCTTCTTTGCGAATACCGTCTTTCGGGCCTTTGCGACTGCCACGACAACCTCTGGCGGCACTGGCTCGAAGCGTCCCCAGGGGGGACGTCGACGGCCTGGGGGCTCAAGCGACGCCGGACCCCGGCTCCGCCCATGAGTATGTCATGGCAGAGGAGAAGGCCCAGGAGGAAGCCGTTGGAGACGACACGCTGGGAGTGGGCGCCGTGGGCGCCGATGATGCCAGCAAGAGCCCGGGGCTGCGATCATATGGCATCGGGGCACCTGGACTGGGGATCCCGCCTCCTCCAGCCGTTGCGAAGCGGCTCCTGGTGGAATACTTTAGAAGATGGCACCCCTTCCTGCCCTTCCTCCATGGCCCTACGTTCTTTGAAAAGGTGAACCGCTTCTACGAGCTGGAAGGGGGTTCGCCCGCGGAGCCGATGAGCCAGCGGAACAAGGTGTACCAGGCCATCATCTTCCAATGCGTCTTCAACATTGCAGACTCAAACCACAACCAGAAGCAGGAGCGGGAGCTGCCCGAAGAATCACGCATCAAGTCTGCCGTTGCCCTCACGAGCTTGCTGGGCATACTCTCCAGCGGCCATGACATTCCCTCCCTGCAAGCTCTCCTGGCCGTGGAGCTGTATCTGATGACGCAGATGTCTCTGAGGGCGGCCTCGACTGTTCACGGAGCCATGACACGCATCCTATACCACTGCGGGCTGCACAGATGCCCCTTCCGATACGTTCAGCTGCCACGCGACATATGCGACATGAGGAAGAGAATCTTTTGGTCTGCGTATGTGATTGACCGCCACCTGAGCCAGGTCCTGGGACATCCCCTGGCGCTCAATGACGAAGAGATTGACGTCTGCCTCCCCGGAGCACCAGAGGTTCATAACCCTGCCAAGCCGTTTTCGCCAGAGATCCAAAGCGCAGCCAAGCCATTTCAACACAATCCTCAGGCACGCGCCTCGGCAGCGGAGGATGACATGCAGAACTATGCACCAGTAGACCACCCGACGTTTGGGTCCGTTTCCTCTACCGGAGACCTCACCGACGGCAGCACCATAGGAACTCACGAAGAAAGCCTCAACACGGACCAACTTGTATATCGGCCGCAGAACCTGGGCGAATCTATCCTTGGCTTCCTGGTGACGTATTCACGGCTGCTTGGGCAGGCCCTCGACCTCTTCCACAAGTCCATCCACAGCCGGGCCATCACCTGGGACAAGGTGCTTGAGATGACGTCGAGGATTCATGCCTGGTGGAATACGCTTCCACCATCGTTCCAGGGAGAAGGACTTACGTCCATCTTTGTAGAGCCGCAATCCCATCATGGACCTCCCTTTTCGATATTATACCATCAGCTCATCCTCATCATGAACAGGCCTTTTCTTTCTCTCCCGACGAATCGAACGGATTTTCAATTTAGTTTGCAGACCGCGGTGAATGCCAGTCGAGCCATTGTCAAGAAGCTTAAACTACGCCAAGGGGATTCGCCTTTGGTGGCCTGGCCGGGGATGCTGTCGGCTGCGTGGATGGCAGGGCTAGTCATTTCGTACGCCGGATTGCTGAAGCTCTACCCAATGGAGAAGACCATCTTGTATGTTGCGACTGTTTTTTCCCCCCGAGCCCTTGGTAACTTTCGACCGTCGCCACTGGGTTAAGCTAACCTTGTTCTCCTTCACCGCAGGGATCTCAACTGTGCCATAAAGCTCCTTGGCATGATGAGTCGAAATTGGACCAGCGCCCACCACTGCCGCGTGACGTTGAAGATGCTGCTGGACAGATTAACGTCGAAGCCGTTTATGGAAAAAATCAACCCAGCGCTATCGGCAGACCCGTCGTTCAGCGTATTGACGGACTGGAGCCAGCCTGTCTTTTCAACATACCAGAACCTTCTCGAGGGAAGCCGCAACAAGCGGCGACGAGTTGACCAAAACAACACTAAAAACAACAACAACAACAACACCAACAACAACGGCGTCAACAACATCAACAATAACTTCATGGGTGGTTCCATGAGCGGCTATCCTGCCAACCACTTTGTTGGACCTGACACGGAATTCATGGGCGGCGACAACCTCTGGGACTACCCGAGCTTCCAGCCCGTTTTGGAGTACACGGGTCCAGATTTCGGATTCGACGCAGATCAGTTCTCCCAGCAAGGGGAGTGGGAGCGATTCTTGAGCGAGAACATGAACCCGGAATCGTCAGGGCTGTTGTTCAACAATGCCGGATGGGACACGTATTTTCAGAACATGGGAGACAGATTGAATGGGTAAGTGAAGACGTAATTTCCTTTCTTTATTCTTGTCCTGTATAATTTGTAATGTTTTTGGCGTCACAATGTGTGTGACTTGGGCTGGATGCTGCCGTCGATTTTCAACATGATTTGATTTTGACCGCATCCACAATCATTTACGTGGGAATAATCGTAACAAACATAAAAAGTGCATCACACAAACAGGTAGCACATGAATACATAGTGGTATATGAACTGGAAAAGGAAGAAAAAAAATAGCTACCATACAAATTGTCGTCTAAAGTCTTGGGACAAATCAAACACCTCGCCCGACGCCATCTCCCTTGCAAAAGCCGTGCCAGAAGCCAAGGCAGGCTCTACGGCCGTGGGAAGAGCCGTAGCCGTTGGAGTTTGTTCCATCGGCCGTGGTGGAAACGCTCGGCACTAGCTCTCGAGCTCGCCTCGGGCAGATTCCTTGACAGCGGCTCTGGCGGGACGGGATATGTCTCAAACGACCTCGGATCGGTGTCTTCACGGGATGTTCCGTTTGTCTCCAAGTCGTCTGCTGCTGATGGGCGCCCGAGGACTTCGCCTGCCCAGCGCTTCACCTCGTCTGCCGTACTTAGGGGGAAGTTGTCCCAGTGGGCGATTGTGCCCGTCTTCTTGGCCTCTATTCGGCCAGCCGCGTCCGTCGTTGTCGCGGCGGCAGCGGCACTTGGAACGTCTGTCCGCTTGCTGGGCTCGTGCTTGAAGGCGTCCTGCAGGACCGTGTCGTCCGACACCTGGAGGAGCTGCAGGAGCACTGCCTCGGTAACGGCAAGACGATGCTCGAGCCGCCTCGATGTAACCCTTGGCAGGGCCGCTGAGATGTGCCGTCAGATCAAACGAGTCCGCTGTGTTTGATTACTGAGCTGGAGCTGCATCTTACCGCTTGTATAGCTTGGGCCACACGCATTCCCGTTTCATATCACGGCATCGCGAACAAGTCGGTCTACAAAAGGTGGTTAATCGAGATTCTCATTCTCATTACACAGGTGAATGGAGAGGATAAAAAAACAAGACGCGAAATCTCAATGACCCATTGAAGCTGTGTTTGAAAAGCATATGCTCACCTTTTTTCATCGCACTGCAGCCAAGATTTGATTATACATTAGCACATCGATCCCAACTCTCCCCCCACCAGCCTCCACAGTCTTTTCCTCACCTTTTGCTTTCGAGATCTACAACCATCGCAGGCTGCGCGGCCACGGACCGGAGCCATGTGAGAGAGTCTTCCGCAAGTGGGGCCGGATATGGCGATGGGTGGGCGCGGCCTCGTAGGTGCTTCAACTCATGATCCCGCACCGCAAACGTCTGGGTCTAGGCCCTCTGAGCCTTGTCTGCAGGGGAAGCAGATGGGGGAATGTTGCGTTTAGGTGAAGAAGTGGTGAGTTGGATCGAGTGCTAGGAGTGTGGGTTTAGTAGCAATTGATTGGCAACAGGGCGGAGGAAAGAGAACCCTCCTGGGAGCGGCTAAAAGATGGGCCGATGGCTCACCAGGTTCGGTTTCGGAACATTGAAGTTGCATCACCGTGACACTTTTGCTTTGGGCAGTCAGTGTTAAACGGAAGGAGCACCCAGCGCCTGAAATCACATGAGCGCACGGATTGTGAAGAGGGAGGAAATCAAAATGTAAAACACACAATATCGCTTCTCCTCTCCTCCATCGTCGGGGAAAGAATTCCGTGGCCTCGCCATGTTTGAAATTTGCATTGCTGGTGAGCTGCCCACAAACGATTTCAAAGCTCGGAACGCTATCCGAACTTTTGCTACATGCTGCATGTACCTTGGTAAAGTGCATGCGTCTTCCTCTTCCGTACTGCGGATTTCACACATAATACTGACATGCTCATACTAGGCTAACAGGCCCCCCTCTTCACTCGGTCTCCTCGCCTCCGTCGCCTTCATGACAAGTGCACAAAGAGCGAATGACGCACTGCTTCGATACGCTATTCTGAGCCGCTAGCAGTCCGTCCCGTACGCATTACCCCAGAGCTCGGCATCATTGGTGGAGTGGTTCAGCGGAGCGCTGCATGTGGCATTGGTACGAGGCTTGTATTATTCATGCTGCAGCCCCTCCAGGTAAAGTGTCCGAGGCATCTCGATGCCGTGACCAGAATCCCTTCTTTATGTCAACCTTGATCAAACTTTTTCAAACGTCTCACGGCATAGCTAGCCTATATATACATTACAGGCCGCCATTTGCTCCCTAGACCTTTTGTCACTTTCATACATCATCTCAACATCATCACTTCTTCGTCCACCACAATGGCTGCCACTTCTACTCTCTTCCCCTCCACCTTTACTCCCTTTACCGTGCAGACACAATCCTCTCCCGATGTCTCCATCTCCGGCATTCGGTCGTCTGATTCGTCTTCTCCCCTGCCTCCTCTTCTGCTGCTGCACGGATACCCAGAGACGCACATTATGTGGCACGCCGTCGCGCCTCAGCTTACGTCTCACTTCTCCCTTGTTATAATGGACATTCGCGGCTATGGCGCCTCTTCCAAGCCCGCCAACAACACTGCTCTCTATGCCAAGAGCCACATGGCCAACGACTGCATCGCCGTCATGGACACCCTTGGCTATGCCAACCAGTCCTTTTACGTCTGCGGCCATGATCGCGGTGCCCGCATCACTCACAAGCTCCTCGTCGATCATCCCACGCGCATCCGCAAGGCCATCCTCCTAGACATATGCCCTACCCTGGCAATGTACAACTGCACAAACCCCGAGTTCCCAAAAGCCTACTTTCACTGGTACTTTTTGATCCAGCAGTCCCCTCTCCCCGAAACCCTCATCAACGGGGCTCCTCGCCAGGTCGTTGAGGGGTTCATGTCTGGCTTGGGGTCCCACAATCTTTCCATGTTCCACAAGGATGCCCTGGCAGAGTACATCAGGTGTATGGAAGATGAGGACTACGTCCACGCCACATGCCAGGACTACCGCGCCGGCGCTACGCATGACCTTGACGAGCAAAAGGACGATCTCGCCAAGGGGAAGCTGATCCAGTCACCAATTAGGGTGTTGCTGGGCAAGAATGGCATTGTCAATCGTCTCTTTGACGGAAAAGAGGAGTGGACAAAAGTTACAGCCAAAGGTGTGCCCGTCGAAGTGGAAGCTGTCGACTCTGGCCATTTTATCCCAGAGCAGATCCCGAATGTAGTCGTCTCCAACATTCTCGACTTCTTTCAGTAAAACATCCTATGAGAGGAGGTATGTTGCCCTACATCAGTCATATTGTCAGGGGAAAAGCCAAATTATATCAAGATACCATGTTTTGTTCTAATACATCTATCTCATTAGGTATATGGATTCCCGCAAAGAAGCCGCTTTCCACGGCCCTTCCCTTCTCCGTCCCCAGGAAATAAAACTCTTCTTGGCCCTTGTTCTAGTAATGGCAAAATGAAATTGGCAAGGTGCACACAAACGTGCATTCCCAAGATGCTTTCCGCAGTGCGCCCGCTCCAGTTGATGACAGTTAAAAACAATAGCAGTCAAAAAGGTGAGAAATCAAAAGAGTGTAAGAAAAAAACAACAGCAAAAACAGAAGAGGGCCAATCCGAGGGAGACGGAAGAATTCGTAAAAAGAGAAAAAGTGAAATGAAAAAAAAAAGGAGAAGAACCAAGAAGCTAAAGGATGCCCTTTGGCCCATTTTCGCCAGTTCTTCCCAAAAGGCCCTGTATCCATCGTGTCCAACCTGAAAATGAAAAAAAACGCCATCATACTTGACCAGTGTTTTTCTTTTGTTTCCTTGTCAGCATTCAAATCGTTTGCCTCCAGCCATTGCCAAATATGCGTGCCATTCTAACGTCCCTTTCCCCTGCCTCCTCCCAATCCCATCCAAATCTTCGGGCTTCTCTTTGGGTGAAAGGCCATGACGTCCACCTCGCCGTTGATTAATATACATATACATTATAGCCAAAAGAGGCGATGAAAGCATTACAAAAAAATAGTGTAAAATAAGGGGGAATCTTTCAGAAAGCCACTTGTGATTCTTTGGTTTTCGTGGTTTTTTTTTGTTTCCTTTTTTTGGTTTTAGTTCTCGATGACGGTAGTCGTAGACAGGCGCTTGGTGGCCTCGGATCCCGAGGTGCTAATAGCGCTCAGGGTCAAAGACTGAACCGAGTAGCGGAGAGGCTTGGTGCCGTCAGTCTGGTCCGGGGGTGTGTGAGGTTCATCCGTAGAAACGCGGCGTTCCAAGTCGAACTCGCTGGTGTCATCGTCCTCAATCTCTGAGGGAGGAGCTGTGTCGAAGCTGGTGTCGGCAACAGAGGCATCTTCCTTGTCTGTAGATGCATCAATATCAGTAGACGACTCAGCGTCGGTTGGGACATCAGCATCAGTCTGGAGATCAGCCTCAGTTGGCACATCAGCCTCGGGTGGGATCTCCACATCAGCGGGAACGTGAACGTTGGCGGGAACACCAACGTTGGTCGACACGTCAACGGGGGCATCGATAGCCCGCTCCTGACTTGGCTGGCGGCTATGGGACGCCTCCGCGTGTGTCTCCCCATGGGAAACGGGGACAACACCGCCTCCCAGGCGAGCCCAGAACATTTGCTCCCTCAGACGCACGCTCTCCTCCCAGGCCGCCTTTTCATTCTCTTCATCGTCGGCCCTCCAGTATCCGTCCTTGACCATACGAAGGAATCCCAGGAACTGGCAGGTGGATCGAACGCGGACGGTGCAGTAACCGCAAAGGGGGTATCGCTGCGCAGAATCAGCTTCGCTTGTCCGGAAGCGGTAGTTGCGTAGATACTCTGTGTCTTTGCGACTCTCGCCACACAAAGAGCAAGGATAAAACTGCGGCTTGGGGACGGGAAGGAAGCTTGGAGTCGTCGGTGGCGCTGGGATTGGCTCAACCACCAGCGATCCATCGGCCATGGCAGCCAAGACAGTGCGGCGAGCCAGCCACGACAATCCCGGAGCGGCATCGAGACGCAGTGTGGGCTCAACATCCTCGGTCAGGGCGCGCTTGAAAAAGCGAGTTTCCTTGAGCTGAGGAATCGTCGAAGGGGTCGATGTAGCGCTGGTGATGGATGCGTTTGCGTTTGCGGATGCGTTTGGAGATTGAGGTGTGCTGCTGCTGCTGCTTGGGGCGAGGTTTGAAAAGGCGCTCAAGGATGAGGTAGAGGCATTGGAGAGATGAGCACTAGAGGTTGAGCCGCCGAGTCCGATGAATCCGCCAATAGAGCCAGCGGATCCACGGTTTCCAGGGCGCTGGTGGGCAAGACGAGCGAGGGCGACAAAATCCTCATATCCAGCAATATCAGTGCGCAAAACGGGTTGGATAAGATGGGTAAGGCTGGTCGGAGGGGCCGGAGTATGGTGTGTTTCGGCGTACTGTCCCGGAGCAGATGACACGAGCTTCTCCTGGAGAGATTTGTCTTCTTCCTTGGCTTCGACACCAGGAGTCGACGGGGTTGTGTTGTTGTTGTTGTTGTTGTTGTTGTTGTTGCTCTGGTCGTCGCGCTCCATCACCATGGTCTCGAGGACGTGCTTCAGCTCGGATAGCTGCTCCTGCTGCGACTTGAGCAGGCTCTCGGAATCTGCAAGCTGAGCCTTGAGCTGGTCGTTCTTCTTCTGCAAGACGTCATGCTGGAACTGGGCGTCTTCCTTGGCAGCAATGACCATTTTGTTTGCCTCCTCAAAGAGAGCCGTTGTGAGATTCTCCAGCTCCTGCTCAATCTTGCGCTTCTCCCTCTCTGTTTCTATTCGGCCTGTTGTCTCCTCGGACAGCTTCTTTTCCATTGCCTTCTTCTCCGTCAACCAAACTTTTCGCTCGCTTTCCAACGTTGTCCTGCGGATCCAGACATCGCCGGCCATCATCTCGCGCTGGGAGGCAATCTGAGCCTCCAGCTCGCGGATGCGCCCGTGGGAATTCTCGAGCTCATGACGAGTCGCTGATAATGTATCATCAAGCGCAGTTTGGTGGTTGATGGCGTTGATGAGTTTTGTGCTGAGCGTAGCAACCTCGTCGCTGAGGCCGGGGTGCTGAGAGTTGGTAGAAGCGCCATCGCTACCGGTTTTGCTTAGGTCTGGGTGTGCAGTTGAAGGCCTGAGTCCGTTGCTAGACGAGCTGACGGTTCGCGTTCGCGGATCGGGTAGGGTGCTCATCTCGTGGGAGGGGAAGTATGAGGCAGCTCTCGACGCGAATGAAATGATGGGCAGATTCGAAACCGACGGCGATTTGGGCGGCGGTCGAGGCCTGTATGTTGACGATGAATCGTCACTAGTTTCTGGCACAGTCGATATTGACCGGAGGTGGCTGAGTGATCTGGCTGACGATGAGGGAAAGTGCTGAGACCAGCCGGCAACGTGGATGAAGCTGGAGATTAAGTTGTTAGTAGGATGTTCCATTACTTCTTTGCATCTCGCGACGCTGAGACATGCGTAATAAAAATGATCCACGGGTAAGAAAAAAAGATGAAGATGCGATAAGAGGACTGGAATGACGGAAGAGTAGAAACAAGAAAATCAAAAATAGGAAAATCGAAAATCAAAAAAATCAAAAAAGGGCAGTATTAGACTCGGAATAAACCGATGCAGGCAAGAATCATAGGGCAGGGGCGGCGGAAGAGGGAAAGAGGGACGATGCATGCATGTATGACGTACGAATCCATAGTTGATACTTCCTCGAAGCCGAAGGCTAGATGAGCCGAGCGGTTCCTTCCTTCTGGGCTATCTCCCTCACTCGGTATTTTCGGCGGGCGATGCCGTCACAGTTATCGCCGTCGACGGTTCCGTATTCGTGTTCGCAATGTCGCTGTCGGCGGGAGAAAAGTAGATGGAGGGAAAAAAGTCGATGTGGAATGTCCCCCTGTAGATGGAGGAGGAAAAGTCGATAGGAAAATGGAGAAGAAGAAGTTGAGGACCGGCAGAGGCGTTAACAAGCTAGAGTCCAGCACTGGCTTGTCGCTGGCCGCAATCGGAATAATAAAAGGTTGTAGGTTGCAAAAAAGTATAATGTAGCGTACGGTACAGTCGGGTATAGTGGGTAAGGATGTACTATGCAGGTATCGAAAAGAAAAAGAATCCAAAAGGAAAAGCAGAGAAGACGAAAAAAGCTGAGAAATGGCGCCAAGCGTTATGTGGCGTCGCACGCGCGCAAGACGGTTGTGCGGAGGCCCGTAGGAATGGGGAAGAAAAGTGAGCGAGAGGCTGATCTGATAGAGAGACCTAACAGAGAGTGAGGGAGAGCGACTGAGTCTGCGACTGAGTCTGCGACTGAGACTGAGACTGAGACTGAGACTGGCAAAAACCAGAAAGAAAAAAAATCAAGGAACAGAGAGAGCTAAAGGCGGCGTTGACGGAAGCTGGATTACGGAGTCGAGTAATAAAGGAGGTCGGTCGGAAAAAGGAAGCGCGGCACGGTAGAGACAAGATTTGGCAGCGCACAAGCCAAGGATAGTGCAATAAAAAAACGGGCGTGGGAAGGGTGCCGAAAAAGGGTCTAGGGCGCGTCCTGTATACGAGTACGGCGCCGTCTCGGTGCTGCGGCTGGGCTTGCTCTCGCTCGGGTTGGTGATGCTCGTGTCGGGCTTCTTGTTTTCTCGTAAGAGGTTTGATATTGGCACTCAGCAAGCAGAGCAGAGAGAAGAAACGGAACGGCAAGCAGGCGTATCGTGAGGGGTGCTTGCGGGTTCAAGAGGGAGCGGGCGAATGGCCTCCCTCTGCGAGTCGGTTTGCCTTGTTCCCCCAATGGCGCCTTTTCCTTTGCGCGGGAGGCGAAAAAAGGGCCGCCAGGACTCGTTCCCTTGGTCGAGCCGCACTGGACTACCCAGCACTCGAGTACTTAGCAGGTACTAGTCGAGTGCTAGCTCCTGTGATGGTGCCAGTCTCCAGGTGGGCAGGATACCAGAGAGCGGCAGCGCCACGCTCAAGCCTCGTTTCCGTCCAATGGAGTGGGCTCTTGACAAGGCCCGGTGGCGGAGTGTCACTCGGCAGAATTCGAGCCCCCGGTTCGACGTTGCTGCTGGTCTTTTGTGATGCCGTGCCCGAAAGTGAGGAGAGGGCCGACGAGAGGAGCAGGAGAGCGGCGGCTGGGATGTGGATGATGTGAGATGGAGATGGAGATGAGGAGAGGCTTGATGATATAACAACGCTCTGGTACTAGCAGTAGTCGCCAAGTATTAGCATTAGTACCTAGTAGTACTCGCATGCTAGAGGACCGTTTGCTGTGATGACTACGACACGGAATGCAATGATGGGTTGACGTGCACATACATACGTCAATCGAAAGCGGCCCAGCCGATCTGGAGTTTGCCAGGTTTAGGCTTCTCCTCTCCTCGGTCGACTTGGTCTGCTGGTCCGGTTGGTTCTTTTATCGCCAAGGGCAGTTCTGGCCTAGCTGGTGGGGAATCTGATGCAGCAACGCAGCTCCACGAGGCACATGGATGGCTTGGTACATCCAAGATAGCCGGGGCAAGGTGGAACAAGAGGCGAGTCAAGGGATCGCGCGTCCGTTTGGCAGCAGGGCCCCCAGCTTTTTGTTGCGAGTCTGTGGCCGGCGGAGGTTTGGATTTGACAGCTGTGCTTTGGGGAATATATAATGGATATTCCGTGGCCGTCAGTCAGTGCTAATGGCAGCATTGAAGGAGGAGTGACAAGAAGAAGGCAATATCGTGCAGTGGCAGTGACAGGGCCAGGTACGGCGACGGGATGAAGCTGTCGAGAATCAAAAAGTACTGGCTGTAAGTAGAAGCCGGGGAGGGGAATTCTGTATGTACCTATGTGATGTGCTTTCGCTTAAAACTGCAGATGCGAAAGTGCAACAAGGTACCTGTACCTCCAAAGTGAAGGTGCTTGGTGCAGTGCAAGACAAAAGCACCTGTTGCTTGCGACGCTCCCCGATAACCCTAACCCACGTTAGGCAGTACTTTTCAAAAAAGACTGGATGCCCTGCTGGATTCGGTAGTCGAGGCGAGAGTGTACATACCGTATCTTATCTATGATTCGTTTTTGTGCATCTCTTTTTTCCCTTCTTATTACCTATTCTCCTCAGTAAGTAGGTAATTATCATAGGTAGGCATAGCAGGTATAGTGCCTAGTAGGTACTCGCAAATTGGGCACTGTACTTTTCGCTGTCGAGACATTCAGTCACAAGCTGAACAAGCTGAACACATATGACGAATGGCTGACGCTAGGGGCCCGCTCCCGTATTCACGCACTAGTGCCTCGTACCGGGTACTTTAGCAGCAAGGGACGCTGCAGCTAGCGCTCCGTGTCGGCGCATGTACATTGTACCCGGCCTCTTGCGCAAGTTCTTGGCACCGGTCTCGATCATTTTTCTCTTCGTTTCTTTTTCTTTTAAAAAAAAAAAAAATCACCTGCACACTCTTATCCTCCCCCTGCAGAAGCACCTTGACGGGCGGCTAAAGAGGTCAAAGCTCAAGCTCTGCAAATGCCGTGCGGTAATATCGTATCCCTAGTACATGGACCTGTATCGGCTCAAGGGGGGATTGGATGCCTCCAGAGCTGCAGCACATGTACGAGTTATGTACTTGCTGGAACCTGCAGCCATTAAAAGGAGCATGCAGCTGCTGGATACATCACATGTACATACATGTACCTACATGCGGCCGGCTCCATAATGGCACGTCGAGCTGCTGCTCCTTACAGCGCGTACAGCGCACCCAAGCCCTGGAAAAGCGCGTCAGGTGTTCCCAGCTACAGGGGGCCCCAGGCCGACCCGCCTTCTAGCCCGCCCCCCGGCCTCATTCTGTCTCTCTGCCCCAGAGGCAATTGATCCATCAAATATCAGATGCTACTGTACTGTGCTGGTGTCAGCCGTGTTGAAGCTCCAATTACCAATTACCGGGCACAGTACAAGTTATCCGATGGACGTGTTGTGTCTTGTATACTACCTAGTAGCTACCGCCTACTATAGTCGTAGTTAGTACTACCTAGTTCTTATTGACTTTACGTTCTTGTGCTCGTATCGCCAACTCCTTGCCTCGAACAACACATCAGACACGCATCAAGTCATCCAACAGAAAGAAGAAAAAGGGCCAATTGATCCAGAATTCCCCATTGCTCGGCCACTCATCCAGCATCACTCAACCAGCATCGCAGCATCAGTCAACAGATGGCCCCCTCTCCCCGCGTTACTACCCAACTGCCACGGATACAGCTATTGTCTCAGAACCAACGCATCTCCCATCAATAAAGGCCCCTTTCGCATTGTCCGCTAACAGCAGGTGTCATTGCTCCCACAAGTACCTAACATTCAATAGCTACAAGCTTCAGCTGCGGCTGTGCGACTATTTGCTCGCTACCAACAAGTGCTTGCACGGAGCTTGATTGGATCCGTCAAATCTGTCCCTTTCGCAGCGCCATTGATGAAGCCACCACCTGAAACCGACGAGGATCACCAGGCACATTGCACGCCCCGTCTCGTATCACCTCAGTAGCAGGTACGAGGCCCTCGTAACTCCAGGCAAACACGTACAAAGCACAAGGAACGGCTTACCTTCATGTTTGCTTGCACGATCCCGAGCTAGCCGCACTGGGCTGACCCGCCTCGAACTCGGCCTTGATGCCTCAACAACATCACATACCGGAATGACCAATATCTAATACTACAGGTGTTAACCGTCTTGAAGCCTGTATCAACGAGTACAATAAGAGCATTCAATGTCTAGCGTTACATGCTCTGTACATGTACCTCCTACTAATATACTCCCTTAATAGTAGTAGTAGTAGTAGTACTCACTCCTACCACTTCACGTCTTATACTCCATGTCAAAGGCGAAGTGAGTGTCCCTCTCATGTCAAGTACTCAATTCAAAGCGCGTCGTTCAAAACAGATGTTTTATTCATTACCATTACATGTAGCTAGATAGTACCCATCGACCACTGGGTGCTAAAGGGAGCCCAAAAAATTGGAGAATTTGAATCTATCTTCGAGTCTGAAATCTCCAGCCGGATCCTACACTGCTGAAAGGGTAGTTCGCCAAGAGGTGGTAAAAAACCCCGTTACTATCCAAGGCCGCAGTAATATCGCCTGGTCTGCAGTTCGTGTGCGGGCTCATCCAGTTATTACGACAAAATTCCTCCACACGCCGGCCAAGGTCCATAGCATCCGTCAATGAGGACGTGACGCTCCCCTGGATCAACATGGCTAGGCCCACCAGCGATTTCTTCCCCGGCTCCAATACCAAGACGCCACGCAAAACAAGGTCTGGTTGGTCAACGGACCTAACCCTGAACCGCCGAGGTGCCAAAGGCACTTGCTGGTGCCAATCGAGGGCGTCAAGAGGCTCCGTGACCAGCTCCAAGGTTGGCGGAATCGTCGTAGATGAGGCAGTCGCAACAGCTTCAAAGATGCTCTTGACTATACTTTCGTAGACGGCTGAATTGCTGACTAGCTCACGATTGCGGCAATCCTCTGCAAATTCATGACAGCGGTCTTTCCAAGCCTCATAATAGTCCCCTTCGTTGAATGTCACCTGATGCTTCAACGCTTCGGCTCTCACTACCTCAAACTGCTCTGGAGCGATACATCCAAGTAAGCCTCTCATACGCCAGCCTTCTCCAAAGAAAGACTTCTCGTAGGTCTCTTCGCCGGTCTCGCCCTGGACTTCACCACATCCGTAGACGTCTACCAGTCCAATCCTCGGGGTGGCCCCGGGGGCCAGCTCTTGGTCGAGAATCTTGATGTTATTATAATCCACGTTACGAAAGCCGCTGGCGATGATGAATGCCACGAGTTGTCATAATGCGGGATCGAGGCAAGCACCGAGCGATTCATAAAGTTGCTTGTGTACCAAGGAGTTGGCCGTCATTGGCAGTCGTTCCTCGGCGATGACAAGATGCGTTGCGTGATTGGTTTGCACCTTGAAGAGAGTCTGCCGGGGCAAAACAATGCAGTCAAATTTGTGCTGTTCAAATATTTTGGCGGCTTGCTGGACATTGGACCAGCGCGCTTCCATGGATCTCAAAGACCGTTCATCTGAGATCTTGAAGATCACATTGGGAGCGCAATGCAATACAAAAATGGCTCTCTGGAGAACGTCAACCCCGTCAACTGGAATCTGCTCAACTAGCCTCTCTCAAGAGACAACAACTTTTTCCCAAAGAGTGTCTTTAACGTCCCAGCTGAGCCTCACGCCACCAAGAACACTGCCAATAGCTTTTACATGCCCAGGCCGAGTCTTGGAGATTATTCGAACGCGACTATCTCGACGTCGATAATTTTTTGTCGTCTTGGTGGAGCGGTTCCTTTGCCAGGCAAAAGCTTTCGTAAAGTCTAAAGTTATCATTTGCGTTCATCAGTAAAAGAAAAACTTATCAAGATTGTTTCTGAAGCCTTACAGTCCATTCTCGGCGCTGAGTGCTGGAGTACATGAAAAATCTCTGAGGGAGGGCTTGGTCAGTCTCATTTGGAGGGAGGGAATATGCTCTTTTTATACATCATACTACATCGGCATCGAATAGTGAACAGCTTCGAAGAAATGAAAAGAGAGAAACGGCAAGAAGTCACATGAACAACATAGTTGGCGGTTCGTCTTTGTTCAGCCTGTGAATGGTATCACCAGCTCCTTGCTTGCTTTGAACAACCCATTAGGTGCGCAGTCATCTTCCACAGGACAAAGAACGGGGAAAAGGAGAAGGACAAAGAACAAGACAAAGAATAGGATGAAAAAAAAAGAGCCAATCGATCCTGTACTCTCCATCACGCTGCTACTGAATCAATCCATACCACTCAATCAGCATCAGTCAACAAAGGGTCACCTTCTCGCGTTACCTAGCCAATTGTCACAGGCTACCGCTATTGCTTCCAAACCAATACATCTTCATCTTCATCAAAGCTCAGCTGCAGTTGTGCCACGATTTGCTGGCGCTTAGCAAACACTTCTTTCACAGCAGCCATCGACGAACCTACTACCCAAAGCCGGCGAGGATCATCAGGCACATTACGCGCCTACGAGAACCCTGGTAGCTCTAATGCACAGGCACACAACACAAGGCATGAAACATGTTGTCATCTGGCTGCATAAGATATGGAAACGGCTTACGGAGTAGTACTCTCCATACTTGCAACGATTCCGAGCTAGCCGCATACACGACGAGCACTAGCACGAGTAAGCTGTTCTTCCAAGGGTAGAAAAGAGTGACCAGAAACGATACTCCCCGTATCAGTATGGGCTTCGTATCAGCAAGGGTTTCGTACTTCGTATGGCACCTCGTAATTGCCCCATCAAATCCCATCACACTCTACATACGAGATGCCTGTTCGTAATCACCCAAGCGCCGAGAGAACACGGAGCAATACTACGTTAGACAATGGCAGACAGAAAGACGAAACAAAGAGAGAGCGAATCGAATGAAACAATCCCGGTCAACAATCGGAGCTCCCACGCCCATCAACTAGCTCCCACTCTCCCGCCCAAATCGAATTGTCAGATTCAGGCACGCACTTCAGATTCCACAACACACGACTCTCTTTCCCCGCAGATTGGAAATACCACTACTACTGTTTACCTAGTAGATACATCCGTCTTTCGATACCAGCACTATGTTGCAATAATTTCCCATTTCATACAAGGCGCTTTGCTAGCCTCAAGTACCCCAATTTCGTCATCATTGTCATCCTCGCCGAGGGTGCCGCCTCGTTACCCAAGGCGTATTTACTGATCATGATGACGAACATCACCACTAATACAGATTGCTCACTAAACGAAAAAGAAGAGAGGCAAGTGAAAGAAAAACGAGAGAAATTGAAGATTAACAAAAAAGTTTAAGTAATTTTATTACTGCATTCTGCTATGCACATCTTTTCTCTCATGTATGCTATCTACATGGTTCCAAATCAACAGTCTTTGCTGTGGTGCCAATATTCCTTGAGCAATTGCTCTCATCAAAAATGTTTGAACAAATGAAAGTGAATGGGGTATCTGAAACGACGCGCGTGCTCCGCTGAGAATTACAGAGCGGAATCTGGATGAACAAATGAAAAGTGGGATACACTCATCCACATCGTATCTTATATCCCCGTACACACAAATGCAAACGTCTCTATCAATCTTCCTTCCAATCTGCAAATTCCGGTTCGCCAAAAGGGTTCCACTCCTGTCCAGGATAGCTCGTTGCGCTCATTTTGGGTTCGTAATCCTCTGGCTCGTAAAAGATCTTCTCCTCTTGTGATGCCAGCCTTATGGCTCGCTTCCGTGCTTCTTCCGTGTCTTCCAGCTCTGCCATCGCACCAGCGTTTGCAGGTACGATGACGGCCTTGCCCGCTGCCATTGCAGAGCTTTCTGCCTGCTCATTTGATGCTGACTGAGATGCGGCGGGTGGGTTACCAGTATCTCCTGCCACGGTTGGTACAACCTTGGGTGTAGCGGAATAAAGATCATCCTCCACTAGTTGCTGAGCTTTTTCCACATCTATGCCAAGGTTCGACGCCAGGTTTGAATCAGTTGTTCCATCTGGCTTTGGGCTAGGATCCAAGTCAGGCTTCTGGTCAGCCCCAACCGATACAGCGGGACTCTGTGAAGCAGAGCGAGGACGGTCCATGACGGATAGATTTCCCCTTTCAGACGGCTGAGGGCTGCCGGGATGTGACATTCCCAGGTTGCTGCCCATGTCACTGGCAGACCGTGGTCCCTCGGCTCTGCTGTTCTGGCTGCCTTGGGAACTGTGTCTATTGTGCCGGCTCGATTGAGTATTGAACGACTCGGGGCTCTGGGGTTTAAGATAATCGGATCGTGAGTCAGATGGGGCTCTCATGTGGCCCGGCCCCCAGTTCTGGGGACCTTGAACCATCCGAGGGCTTCCTTGGAATTGAGCTGG
>MDJU01000159.1:0-59277 GCA_001721665.1 Trichoderma pleuroti
ACGAGCGGTATACGACGAGGGGGGAAGCAAGGCCTGTCTCTGGTATCCAAAGGGTTTCAGGACAGCCAGGCGGAGGTGGCATGTCTGATTCTGATCATGGTTGTGCAACGGAAAAAGAGGGACGGAGCAGAAAGACAGAGGTGAAGTGGAGGATGTGTATATGTAGGCAGGCGTGTGTATAAGACGACGCATCACCAGCGGTCCACCAGGGGGGGATGGATAGGTAGATAGGTAGATAGAGTGCACGTTTAAGCTTGGCCAATCCAATCCTCAATGGAAAGAAGCCAACCCAGAATCATCTGGCATGCAAGCCCACTGCCCAACGAAGCCTTTCGTTGCCATTTTATCAAGCGCTGGGCCACCTGAGCAGGCAAAAGGCGAGCCTTGCGTTTGCTGACGTTGCAAGCCGTCGAAAGCATTGCGCGTCCCGCTTCCGAGCTAAGGAAAATGCGTCTCCAGCTCGCCACATATTACCCTTTTTTTTTGAACTCTCTCCATCCAACATTCCCCTATTTTTTATTGTCTTGCCCCCCCGGGAACAACAATGTGCCGAGACAACTTATGAATCAGTTGCTTTGCGTAAGCATCTTTTTACATGTTCCAGGCCCAGGGGCATCTTTGTCGAAGCTTTTTAATGTTTGGGCTGGGAATTTCGCCAGAAGCTGCGCGTCCCGGGCCAGCGACCCGCTCGGCTGCTTGAACAGGTTAATTTCGCTGGAACCCGCTGATGACTGATGTCCATCTCGAGATAGAAAAGGGCAATAATCGCGACGAAATTCAAGCCCTACACCAATTTTTTTGTTTGGTTTTTGATATCCAATGTGAACAAAAGCATCGAGATGCAGTGATTGGAATGTGGGTTCTGGGTGACTGACCCGGCGCTTGGTGGGTGGTGACGTACCACGTGGTCGGGTACGAGTACCTTGATACCTACTACAACCAATTCGACGAATTCTTGTCAGCCAGATGCTTCGAACCCTGCAGTTATAAAGCAAGGGAGCTTACTCTCTCGTCAGAGTCACATCTCGTCATTATCAATGCTCTCAGTGGAAGGGGATAGGATACGGGGGCAAAGCCTCTTCATCTCCATAGCATCACACACCGACCATGCCTTGCTTTGAGCAGTCAGCGGGCCATTTCCAGCCCTTGCAAACCAAACTCATTCTACAAACACCTCCAAGAATAAGAGCCCTGCTTCTCACAAACGCAAAAACACCTGTACTTCTTTTCTTTCTCCTTCACCCCGTAGTATTAGCCAGTCTCCGTGTTGCCGGCCCCGGAACGATCAATCGAGTCGCATCGGCTCTAGTTCTTCGGCCCCACCTCCGGGAACCCAACAGAGTACATGTATCCTACTCTCAACATAGTATAGGTATGCAATGCTGAAGATGGGCGCCATGACAGCCATCCAAAAGAAGTAAATGTACGCTTCTGGCACGTTGGGGACCTTGATGCTCACGGTAGCCTGCGACACGGCCTTGTAGGTGAGCCGATGGACCTGATAGCCTTGGGTGCAGGCCGGCAAGACGCAGTCCATCAGCTTGCCGGCCCAAGCATGCCCTTCGCCATCGGGTAGGCTCTTGTTCGTGTAGTTGGCAAATTGAGCAGTGCAGTTGTTCTCGACTGTTTCCGGTAAAAACTCTTTTGATGCGGGAAAGAAACTCAGAAATGAATCATGAGCACGAATATAAGGGTTGCCTGCTCCAAACACTGATCCGACTGAGGGCGGCTACAAGTATCACAGCCCCATGGGGCTCACCGTCGCCATCAGGCCCAGGCAGTCGACGACGAAATTGCTGCCAAGAAGTTGGTGCAACGCAGTGCCGTTTCTGATCCACAGCGAAATCAAGAATTGGACAAAATCTTGGCTCAACGTACTAACTCCGAGCATAGAGGCCCTGAAGGAGCAGAAAGGGCATATATATATACCAAGTCTCAGCGCCCAACTGCTCTGTATGGGACTAGCGAGCATCCTGCTTGGGATTGATGGAGTGCGACCTCATCGCCATCACCACCATCACTATCGCTCTCGAGCGTCTGGAGGCCCAGCCCCATATCTTCGTCATCGTTGAGTCCTTTCCATCACGGCCAAAGCATTTTCACCATTTCCCATCTTTTACGGGGTCGATGACTGGTTACTCTGTTTGCGAATATATCGGATAATATACGGACATGTTGGTAGTTGGTATATGATTGTGCCTCCAACTCAAACAACAGCGTTCTGAGCCGTTGTCGCGACGTGACCGAGAAAAGGCATCCAATGTGAGTTTGGATGGCTATCTGTATATGGCTACAAGGCCGTCTGTGATAGGGGACGAAGGATTCAGTACTCTGAGTTTCCATTTTCATCGTGCGCCCAGCCGACATCTAGACATTTCAGAAGCAACAAATTATTTATGCACTGTGCACTGTTTAGATCTAATGCACGTATATAAGCACATGTGGAAGAGAACGCCGCATCGACGAACAGTCTAGTCTGTCAAATACTTGTCCTCGTCTTGGCAATCTGGCTACCCTGTAAAGTTGCTGATGCATACGTATCATTGGCCGCTACAGCCACCCAGCAGGCAGGATTCGCGGATTCAACTTGCAGGGGCCAGCGAGCCTTGCGTTTGGGGGGGGCCAAGCAGCCGAGACAGACAGACATGTATATATCAGGGTATTTCACGACTTTTCTTCTCTCTCACATGTCATTGCAGATACGTACATACTGTTAGTCGTTGTCACCTCTCGCTACCTTATACTCGAGAACAATACGATGCAAAAGGTGGCTGGTTGCATTGATGCAGCCCACATGAACCGAGTCCGTAGCAACACTCCGCACATCCCCTCATACCTCTCACCCTCCGGGCTTTTCAATTACCGACAAGAAAAGCCCCTAGAACTAGCAACACCGTGGCTCGTGGTGGTAAAACAGATGCATTCCAGACAAAAGGGGGCTCGAGGTGCTCGCTGCCAGACTCACCATAACAGGCGCCCTCCCTCGACTCGATTGGACCGTCCCTGGACATGTGCCATCAAGGGCGTCAATGTGGCTGCTGCCGTGCAACTACTGTGTACTCGTGCATGTACATGGAAAGTCCGTTGATCGCCTGCAACCCCGCATCAATCGCCGTGAGAAAGAGGGGAAGCTGACAAGTCCTCATATTTATCCGCCTCTGCACATCATAATCGCTCAGGAACAAGACACATGAGGCACAAGCCTTCAGTTGGACGAGGCAGAGTGTGAAAAAGTAGAATTTCAAGTTATACATTAAGAGTGTAAAACACTCCGTTTCCGTGAAAGTAAATTGAGTACATGAGCGATGCATCCAGCAATCGCGTCATCATGTCCCGACCAACAACATCTAGTTGCAATATCCCGGGCGCCGACTCGCACGAACCAGGCGAAGCCAAACAAAAAACAATTGAAGGAACTATTGAACAGACATTAAGGATGGGTGGATGGGCATTTACTCGTCATTGTCCTTGCTCTTCTTCTTCTTCTTGCCGCCGCCGCCGCCGCTTGACGAGCCCGTCGCCGGCTGGCTCTGGAGATGTACTTCAAAGTAGGTCTCGCCCTGATCCCATGCGAAGCCCTTGAGATATGGGTTATCAAGCTCATCATCAGCCTGCCAATAACGTTAGTCGACACATCTTTGCAAAGGGAACTTTGGATACATGTCCAAGACTTACTCGGTTCTTGTTCGCCTTGTGAATGGCCGACAGGGCGTCACCTATTGTCAAGCCCTTCAGGTTGCGGGCCACGACTTCTTTGCCATGGGGGAACTTCAATGTTATGCTCTTGATGGGAGGCTTGGTGAGGGGAAGCTGTAGCAGCTGGTCATTGTCGAGATCCTTGGGCCGCTGATTTATTTTCCTATGTTGGGAAGAGGTGTTAGTGTGTGTGGAATGATGAACGACACTGATTGCCCAGAAAATTGAAACATACCACGCTGTCTGCTGTGTCTCTATTGCGAGTTCTAGGGCGCATGGCTTTCATCTGTCGTGCAGTGTCAGTATTAAACGAAAGAGACCACCAGCTACGTACGACTACGAAGCAACTTACTGATTTCAGCAATAGTCATGACACCAGCCGCGCTAGAGCTTGTTCTCCTATGGCCCTTCTCTTTGGGTGGTGATGATGACAGGCCTTGAACGGCGGAGTCGACCTTGGTGAGAGGTTCAGACATGGCGAGTGGCTGGATCAGAGCGAATCCAAGAGCTGGATTGACTGTGTAAGCCGGAGATTCCGACGATGCCAAAGGGGAGTGTCAGGGCTGTTTGTTTACCTGTTGATGAATAGAAGACGATGGATGAAGAGTGTTGGAATGTGATGAGAAGAAGAAGAAGAGAAGAGGAGAAGGTTGGAGAGAGGGGAAACAGTGGCTTGATAAAGGCAGGCAGGCACGGTGGTACTCGCTTCCGTGAGTGAGCATCCCATCGCCCATTGCCTGCCCCTTACGCAGCCCGGGCGGGGTAACGACTTCCTTCTCCCGGACTGGGAATGAGCATTGGATCGCGTGACAATGATACCACTGGCGATGGCTGGACCTAGGCCTTGTGGTACCCGATTAGGTTTAGCAGGCGCTGATGCACTAATATCCACCCAAATCCGGGGAAAGAATCTGGGGAAGCAGACCCACTGCGCAAACGAGTACCGGTTGAAGAAAAAAAAGAGCCTGCGCCAGGGGAAGAGGTTGCAAAGTGCCGTGGGCTGTTTTTCGTCGGGATGCACCATGATTTTCCCTGGGTTTCCCCTCTGGATGTGCTCGTGGGCAAGTGCCGCGGCATCACGAATTGAATTCAATCAGCCATCCAATGTGACTAAATCGCCCCCCCTTGCCCCTCACCGGCCGATCTCTCCGAGTGGATCGGGTACTTGGCTCCACGGCGCCCACAACGCTCTACGCAAGGTATCCGGTACTTGACCCGACCATTGTCTCGAAAAAAGTGACGTACTCCCTCCATCCCGTATATCCCGTCCAATGACATCCGGCGACTCGCCCGACTGCATCGCATCTGGACTGTGTTGCAGCCAAGCCATTTACTGCCTGTCTGGGTTTAGATGGGAGGCGAGGCGGTGATTGGCTCTGACGAGGTCAGGGGACACAGTCTCAGCGTACAGTATGTAGGGAACTTGGACGCAAGCATCTACTCCGCAGCGGCTGAAGACACGCAGGACATTCATCCAAAATGGCCTCCCTCCCCCCCGGAAGCAGCCGCCCTGCATCTCCCGCTCTCTTCCATCCTGCATGGCCTGTGAATGGCGTCCAAATCATACGCTCAGCGTTCAACATTCTTCCCAAGGACAGACGGTGGTTCTATTGCGGGACCGTCGGCCTGCACACCGAGCCCCGCTGTGGGCCTCATAGCACGATGCATCGCGTGTTTGCCGTCAAACGTCAGCACGAAACAGCCCACACAATGTGATGCCGAGCAGCACTCCCGAGAGTCAATTGATCACAGGATGCGGCCCCAAAGGACAATTCACTTGCACTCTGGACCGATGCGAAGGAGGATATAACCCGCACAGCTCGGCATCCCTTGCGTCTGAAATTGGTGACTGTGACTTGACGGATATTGAGAATCCACCGTCAAACGATGCCCATTGCCCAGTCCATCCGACACGCGCAACGCCCATGCAAAGCTCCCAGCTTCCATAAACCGAACGCCTAAATCATTCAAATGCATCATTTTATTGTTAGATAGACGAAACAGCCGACACGAACCCCCCCCCCCCCCCAAAGGCCTTTTCTTTTGTTGATGTTGCTGTTTTCCCCAGCGCGCATGCTCGCCTGACATATGCACACATACTAATGTTGCAAGTTGACCAAACTTTCGAGTCGTTCAACGTCATGGCCCCGGCCACCTCCCTTGCCTGATTTCGAAACCAACCCGTGACAATAATTGAAGATGCCGTCCCTAAACTTCCCGACGATGTTCGTCCCGATGCCTCCCTCCCACCCGACTGAGGATATTGCGTGTCAGTTACCCTGTAATCCAGGCCTCATTGCCACCGGTGGAGGTCGGCGATGTCCTAGACGGTCCACAGCAGTCCTGCGACATGGGCAACATGCTCATATGACTGTTTCGAGCGGAGTGTATACGACTGAAACCACTTGCACGACTTACTTTGCCTTTCGTCGACAATTATGAGTCAACGTTGGCGACCATCGAGACGTGATACCCAAGACCGCGATGCGAGTGAATACCCAATAGACCGACAACGTGGATTCCAGCAATGGATGCTTTGAAGATTTTGATGGAAAATGCAATGTCATAGACGCCGAGTTAAGTAACATGGGAAAACACGAGCAACGCTTTTCGTCAGGACTAGGAGGATTCCCCCTGCGGCACCCACCAATCTTTGTCGACTCAATGAGGATATGCCCTGAAGGAACGAATAAAGCATTAAACTGGTTGATGGATCGATTAACGCACCCTTTTTACTCTCATTCCACAAAATTTGTATGATACCCTAAAGAGCTGGTGATGATAGTCTTATGCATTGCAATGCCGCTGACCATATTACTAGTACTCAGGCGCTTCACCATGGCCCGTAGACGACCTCCACCGAACTACACGACTCAATCCGGATCTTCGCCGAACCTACGGAAATCTGGGAAAGTATGGAAAAGTTCCAATCCCGTCCATTGCAAGCTCGAAATACACCCCTTGCCGCGATCATTGTCATCCCTGTTGCCCTCTCCTCCCCAAGACATCCCGATACCGCGCACACGCAAATCCACATATGCGACACGTCTCCAACTACCCTAATCCCCGAAATGGCTCGAATTTCACACGACGAAACGATTTCAACATTTTCATTTTCGATGATTTCATCTTGGATTCTTCAATGATTATCCCCTTGTGTTTTCTCCACTGCATGGAATTAACCACAGCAGAGGCTTGTCCTCTCTGTGTTACGTTTTGACTAGGTACACAAGTCGCTATAGAGTAGCATCCATGACACCATTCACGCATCTCCTCGAAGCGCCAAATCACCGCAAGATTACGAAATGATGAGCAAAGCTGCAAAAAAAAAAATCTCAGAGGTATTTTGTAGTTTTGCTATGGAAAAACGAACTTGTATCTAATATGATTGGCAATACTCAGCTAAGCGTCGCGACGGCGAAAGAAAGATGGACTCGAAAGATGAGGGCATGCATAAAGTGTTATTACGAGTATGTGATGCGGTAAGCCACTCTTTACCCGTGCGATGTGATGTCTTCTATAATTGTCCTCGTCTGATGTCGGGTGTAGAACATGGAGAGTGAAATTCATGGGCAGTGTAGGTTAGGCAGCTCGAAGACACGGGGAAGCATCTATCGCTCAGCATCTAATGCTTCTTACAGCCAAGGGCACGGAACCTCGACGCATGGTCAAAAGGGAAGCTGGGAATGACAGGATGTACGAATTATGGTTGAATGTCAGTTTGGGGTGGGGTTTATGTGGAAGGGTGTACGGAATACAGAAGGCGGCATTGTGAATTCAATACAAGTTGCGGGATGAAGTTGAGCATCGAGCATGTTTCACCAGTGTCAGAAACCACACGCTCCTTCTATGGAGGGAAAAATGGCTTTGAAAAAAACATTGAAATGTCTGCCATGGACTGAACAAATCTGCTTCATTCATGCTGCTTCTGGACAACGATATTGTGTCGCACCTAAACGCTTTGCTCGTAGACACTTGAATGCATATATGCACTTTAATTATATCGCATACAATACGATGGAATCCACAAATGTCAATACTTTATTCATTGTTCTTAGACAGATGCCGCCACCAAGGTTGCAATGCCAAGGGAAAAGAAGTAGCACGCAGCATCGCCCGACACGTGACGCTAACACTTTGAAGCACTGCCGTGGACTCGGCTGGCCAAAATATAAGGCTCAAAATTGTTTGTAAAAAATCCCTTTTTTAAATTAAATGATTTCATGCAGTACATCGTGCTGCAGTTGCGTTTCGTCGGATAACAGGAGGGCTCTCGACTGCCAATCGACAACTCGCTTAGAGATGGGTATTAGTACTGGAGATGCAGCCAATCCGTGTTATTAGCCGCTGAACTCATGCAATGCGCACCCCCATGCTTGTAGTGTAGTAAATGCGACGCAATGAAACATTTAGATTTCTAGTAACCTCTCGCGAAGCACCAAGTCATTTCACAGTGTGTATGTACTGCCTGATGCAAAGCCTCAATGTGACATCGCCGACGTCTTGATCCATGCAAATGCGCTCTCAACGGTTACGACCCAAAGCGTCAACTTCTCGGTCTATTCACCTGTATAAGATATGCCTGAATCAACTCTACTTGAACCTTTGCTTTCACTTTTCATCAAGTAAACGTGCTCATAAACTAGTTGAGCAGCCAGTTCTACTCGTCAACATCATGGGAGATTAGCAGCGTAAATATGTCGTCGGTATCTTTGCCATCGTGGGCAATTTGCAGTGGAACATGGAGCTGATACTCTCAAGGGCAATTTTTCTCTTCTTTCCAAATGTCAAATAACTTTTAAAAGCACCAATGCAACATGATTCCTTCAGATTCCACCCATTTACGGAAGTGAGTATCTTCCCAAGTCACGAATGATGGCACAACAGATACCATGGTCAATCCTCGCTCTACCCAACAAAGTACTGGGCTCGTCACACATCGAATCCAGGACACACGGTCAAGGAAACGGAAATCCAGAAATTCGGAATATTGAAAACGTATGGAATGACATGGTTCGATTGCAGGTTCCGAGCAAAGCTCACATGCACTTTAGTTCATCTTTGACGGTAATTTTCAGGCCAAACATCAAATCAGATCAGCATTGCAAGCTCCAGCACCCGTATTATCCACTGTACATGTAATCATCAAGCTCCCGAATCCAGCCTAAATCCGGGGCTGGACTCGGCCAACGATGGAAGCTCCTACGGGGCCATCCTGCGGCGGAACCGTTCCGGACAAGGAGCTCAAAGCGGGGGCTGGCAGAAGAGGGGGCGGGGTAAGGCCGCTATTCAACGGAACAGGCTGAGTCAATAAAATTCCGCCACTATTGCTCTCAATTTAGCTGAGAGCTGTCAATCCATTTTTGTTACCTGTTTCTCCAAGATCCGACAGAAACCGTCGGATTCGGGGGCGGAATCGGAATCAACCCCAAACTTGCACCTTTGTGGACGCAAAGACAATTCGGTTCGCGTCATCAGATGCGAATTGAGTTGGCCTTGTATGGCGGAGAGGAGAGGCGGTGCTTGTGGCAGCTCAGGTGGTTTCTCTTCTCTTCTTTTTTAAATTTTTTTTTAAAATCCGTGTGTCGCGTTATATATATGCAGCTTCACTTCTTCACACCACCAAGAGCTGCTCCTTGTACGAAGGACTTACATCTAGAGCTACATACACTACTCCATTGGCGAATTGATTGATCCCAAACAGCTTCGCTTCACATCGCTTTACGTCGCTTCACAAACTATAGATACCTAGGTCTTGAAAGCAAAAGGTCGCCAACATGCCCGTCACAGAGTTTGCCACGAAGGAGCTCTACAGATACCAGAATGGCTTCAACAACCACCTAGAGTGAGTGAACCTCTGCTGTCCCCGAGCATCCCCAGCTACTGCGACTTACACCAAACCACATATACACCTCCAATGCTAACCTCGTCGCCACCACCACAGATCCGAAGCCGTCCAGGGCGCCCTCCCCGTCGGCCAAAACTCCCCCCAGAAGCCCCCCCTACGGCCTCTACGCCGAGAAGCTCTCCGGAACCGCCTTCACAGCTCCCCGTCACCGAGAACAAGCAGACCTGGCTGTACCGCATCCTGCCCTCGTGCGCCCACCCGCCCTACCAGCCTTCCGCCGAGTCTCGCGCCGCCCAGGAGGGCGCCGACACCTCCAAGCTGCGCTACATCCCCAACCAGCTGCGGTGGGATCCCTTCGACCACAATGAGGCGCGCGACCTCGACTTCGTCTCCGGCATGGAGGCTGGTCGCTGGCGCCGGCGACCCGACGCTCAAGCAGGGCCTCGGCATGCTGGTCTACGCCGCCGGCAAGAGCATGGACGACAAGTCGGCCTTTTACTCGGCCGACGGCGACCTGCTCATCGTGCCGCAGGAGGGCGACCTCAACATCCGCACCGAGTTTGGCTGGCTGCTGGTGCGGCCCATGGAAATCTGCGTCATCCCGCGCGGCGTCAAGTACCAGGTCCGGCTGTCGTCCGGCCCGGCCCGGGGCTACGCGCTCGAGCTGTACCAGGGCCACTTCAACCTCCCCGAGCTGGGCCCCATCGGGTCCAACGGGCTCGCCAACGCGCGCGACTTCCAGGCGCCCGTGGCCCATTTCAGCGAGGACTTTGGCGCCACGGCGTCCCAGGGCAGCAGCTCGTTCGACGTCGTCGTCAAGCTCAACAACGCGCTCTTCCACACGCGCCAGGCACACACGCCCTTTGACGTGGTCGGCTGGCAGGGCAACTACTACCCCTACAAGTACGACCTGGGCCGCTTCAACACCATCGGCACCATCTCGTACGACCACCCGGACCCGTCCATCTTCACCGTCCTGTCGGCCCCGTCCGGCGTGCCCGGCACCGCCGTCGCCGACTTCGTCATCTTCCCCCCGCGCTGGCTCGTCGGCGAGGACACCTTCCGCCCGCCCTGGTACCACCGCAACACCATGAGCGAGTTCATGGGCCTCATCTGCGGCGGCTACGACGCAAAGAGGGGCGGCGCCGGCGGCTTCGTCCCCGGCGGCGCCAGCCTGCACAACGTCATGAGCGGCCACGGCCCAGACGCCGACAGCCACGAGGGCGCCCGCAACGCCTCGCTCGCCCCCGTCAAGGTCGGCGGCGGCAGCTGCGCCTTCATGTTCGAGAGCTGCCTCATGGTCGGCGTCACCGAATGGGGACTGCGCACCTGCAAAAAGGTCCAGGAGGGCTACAGCGAGGAGAGCTGGGGAGGCGTCAAGACGCACTGGGCAAAGCCCGCCGGCAAGGAGGTGAGAAGCCACCTCGCCGAGTAAGAGGGAAAGGGGAAAATTAGGGGGGTTGAATGATTTGACCCATAACGTCCTTTAGAGACTTGTGTAAACAACTTTGCCATGTGGTTTTGCTTTCTGTCTTTTCATACGTGGGATCGAGGGACAGCCCGCTGTCGATTTTGTATTGTAGGAATATTAGCGATCATCAGAATGAAATACCAAATCATTTTACAGATACACTGTCTCAGCATTCCGGATAAAAACTCATACATTGATAAAACGCCTCGTCTGCATGCATCTACATGAGACCTTTGATGGACAATACCGCCGAACTCCCGAATAAGCACATGTCGATTCAAACCCGCCCAACGCCAAACACATTTGCTGCCGCCTACCCCCCCCCCCCCCAAATCGTACACATCAACGCCCCATCTTCAGAAACAGCCCTACTCATCCTTGTCCTTCTCTTCATCCTCATCTTCTCCGTCCTCCTCCAAAGCCCAGTCCTTCCAACCTTCGCCCCGCAGCCAGCTCACGCCCTTGCGCCACTGGCCCTCTCGGATGGCCTTTGCATCGCGCTCGTACACCACGCCCGTCACCATCAGCGCAAGAACAAACACCCACACGTCTCCGCCCTTCATGGCCTTCCACCAGCGTCGCTTCACGCCCACCTTCCACAGGCTGTCAACGCTGGCACGAGCAGAGTACAAAAACACACCGCGGCCGTGGCGACGCTCTACCCACGCCCACATGCCCGCGAAGAAGCCTCCCAGGAAGATGCGCTGCGTCGCAAGAACATGACGGGGAAGATACTGCTGGAAGAAGCAAAGAGATGCCCAGGCCGTCGAGATGGATCCCGTAGCAAAGGTGGAGAGGCGCAGAGCCTGCGATATGATGCGCTGGATGGTGGCGAATGGGAAGTGGTACAAGTTGCGGAACCGGGGGATGATGGTCATGGCGGAAGTAAAGATGAGGAAGAAACGCGTCATGGTCGGGAAGGAGTTGAGCCAAAAGGTAAGGTAGGTTCGCAGGCAAGATGGGTCTGAGGGGTGAAGAGTTGCGCAGGAGAGAGACGTAATGAGCGGGTGAGCCTGTGAGCTCAGTGGTGAGACGCCAGCCAGCGTGGGTGGGAGAACCTCTTTGTTGGGGAACAGGATGGGAGAAATATTGGGTCTATACAAGGATGAAAGTTAGCCTAGTCGCACATCTTCTACTAGGGGATTTCACTTACGGCCAGTTGAGTCGGGCCATCTCTGCGATATTCGCCAGGACATCAGTCGCACTGGGCCACTTGATAGTCGTGGGATAGTTCTCCGGCCGCGGGGGCAGGTAAGTCGACGAATTTTTGAAAATAAAATCTCCAAAAGACTATCACATCGTCAGTAAGTGGTCCTTGATTGAAATACAGGGAAGGGATTTAAAAAAAAAACATACGGAAGGGAAGCAATCAGGGTCAAAGACTGCAGCATGGAGCAATTGGCCAAAAGCCAGGGGCTGCAGCATCCAGCTACCGAACCACCAGGGCCGCTCGCGGTTCTTGCCATTCTTGATGCCCCAAATCATGCCGTCCTTCTCGCACACATTCCAGCCAAACTCCAAGGCTCGGAACAGGGCGTAGATGGCGATGCTGACACGCATCTGCTGGGACGGATAGACGCCAAGGGCAAGACCCGCGAGCGAGGCACCAATGGCCGGCGCAAACGGCGACGTCAGAGTTGCCGTCGTCCGTGGGTTGCGCAGCCGGAAAGGCTCTGCCTGCGGATCCAGGAGATGGACGCGGAGCCGGGTGAGGAAGCGGAAGAGCACCCGGTAGAGAAACAAGATGCTGGACAATGAAAGAGAGAGCCTCAAGGCCGGGGATTTGTAGAATGGCTTCTTCTGCCCGCCTGCACTCGGACTAGTTTTTGTTTCAAAGATTCGTCAGCTTCGCAACAATCACGACGCAGTCCATTCATCGAACCAGTAGACAGACTTACTCCTTGCTCCCAAGCCTCTTCATGACCGCGTCCCACACCTTCATGCCAATCCACGTCGCCGTGAAGACGCGCAGCGAGTGTCGGACCGCCTTTGCATTGTAGTCGTCGCCTCCCTTCCTTGGCTGCAGTGCCTTGTCCACGCTGCTTGGGCTTGGTGCCGCGCGGCGCAGCGCCCGCGACTTGGAGAGGATGTACTTGTGCAGCGCCGCGTATTCGCGCGGCGAGATGGTGTATCGCAAGGCATTCCGCAGGATTGGGTCTGGCCCGGAAGAGCCGGCTCCAGCGCCCTGCATGACGGCCTTGTCGCCCGGAGGCGGGGCCAGCGCTGATGGCGATGCCATTGTAACGATGTCGTCGATGTCGCAGGCTGTTTTTATTGTCGTAGGTTCGCAGTCCACTGAGGGAGCCGTGTGGTGTCGCCGGCGCTCGCGAGGACCAGCTGCAGTGGTGTTAAATAGTCAACGTCGAGTCCCAGTCTTCCAAACACGAACGACCGACACGGGCCAGCCTGAGCCGCAAGATGTGCCCGTTATCACCCAACGCCCAGGCGACGAGGGAGAGCAAAGGAGTTGGAGTGGTGTGACGGTGACTCTGCGCTGCAGCCCCGGAACGCGATGCGGCAATGACACGTAGCTTGATGCTCTCTGATACGAGCCTTTGCTCTTGCGACGTGTCCCCAGGAGAGGCTCGAGTCCAACAGCCCAGGATGAGGCTATCGCCACGCCAGGCACTCGGGTCGATCTGTGAAGCCCGCAGCGAAGTTGCAAGAGCCAAAGCTGCTCCCTGTCCGGCGGTGCAGTGGCCAGTGCGGTAGCCAACCAAAGGCTGAGCCTCGGCAGCGCGGCACATGTGAGCGGGCATGGAGCAAGTATGGAGCCCCAAGACCGCTATAATACAGGGGGTTTGGGGTGGGGGCCATGCACACAGGGCTTCCCCATTGTCACTGTCGCCGATGACTTCATCTGCACTGGCTGACTCGGTATGTGATTGCCCGATGTTATCGAGTTCCAATCCATTGCATGCTGTTGCGGTCATCAGGCACGCAGAGGGAAGAGAATTATCATGAAGCAGATCAATACCTGGTAGTCATGAGATTTCCACACGCACCTCCTGTAAGCATTGCTCATTACAGAAAAGACCAAGACTCTTACCTACCTTGAGTACCTCATACGAATACTAATGCAATTTCCTGTTAGTACTACTAGGTACCGCTACATTATTTAGCCTTGAAAATAGCCAGACATCCACAGCAACTCTTAGCTGGTAATGACAACTGCTCATAGAAACATCCCATGGAATTGATGTTGGCTGCTTAGACACCTCACGCCCCCTATCTGTACAGCACCATGGGATAAGCCAGCATCTACGTGTTTCATAAAATGCAATACGTGGCAGAGCATGTCCTCACCGTAAAACTCACATCACCCAAGCTAGCACCTGCATGAGGTCTGTATCAGGGGCATCATGCATCGCAAAATGTCGGCAGTTCTCCGACGTCTTCTCCCAGTCTGGACTGCAAAAAACAGGTTTGAGGCGGCCATGGAACCTACACCATGGCGACGTATTATAAGATACTACCTAATACTACCTAGTAGAAAAAGCATCATCTCATGCACAGGTGAGAGGCCGCAAATCGAGAAATCCCCCATCAACCTACCTAGACTATTATAGACTGCTACCTGCAAACGCAACGACGAAGAGTGCCAAACCACCATCGCCTTGTCTTTTTAATCCATCCTGCTGGCCATTTGCTCGCAATCAACGTGGCCAGCTTGTCCACCTTTGCATGAATCCGCAACCACCGCAATATGCATTCCGCATTATCTAGCCGCTATCCTGGTAGCTAGCTGCCTTCCAAATCATCAAAACGTCATCATATGCTTCCAAGTAGAAAGCAATTTCTTTTTTTAATAAACCAATATTCCGTTCCGCCAATTCCCCTTCCATTTTCTACACCCGCATAATAATCTTGCTTCATACCAAAGGGTACTCACGTGAGATGCTTCAAAGGAGACAGCTCGAGTCAGTCGTCTCCTTCAGGGGGGAGTCTTGTCGTCGACGTTCATCTCGAAGCTCCGTCAATGTGAGGTCGTCTGTTGGTAGCGCTCTGCGGATGCCTGTACGTCCAGTGTTTCCAGTGGGAATAGCACGACCACAAAAGATATCGCGCAATTGCTGAGCGCCCAATGTATGTATGATTTGGCGTCATCATCCCATATCCTTCCTTCCACAATCCAACCCAAAAGCAGCCTCTCCGCAGAACCAAAAAAAACAATCCGCCGGCAATTTTCGTGTTGTATCAAAGACACCAATGCACGCCATATTTTCAAGAGAAGAAGAAAAGGAGCCCAAGGCTCTTTTGCGAGGCAACATGCCAAAGTGAGAAACTTTTGGAGGGAGCTGTGATGCAAATGCTCGGTATAAGGTACGTCATCTCATTGCGAGAGGAGTCGTTAATCATCAAACAACGCAAAATGACCATCATGGATACTCGGCGACGTTGGACAGGGAGCCATTCTGTGCTTCCATCAATGGAACCCATTTGCGTGCCAAGGTGGGGCCATCTGGGTTACCATACGACAGCATCTCTTCCTGCCATCCCAGGGCGGTCCACCGGCCTAGATCTCTCGGCTCCGGGCTGCGGAGGCCTGCCCAGATCGCTTCTGCATCGGGAACTTGGCCGGACAGTACGGCGTCTAGGACCCTACGGCGGCGCGATTCGCGTTCCTCAACGGCAATCTTGATGATGCGATAGCGAGATTCCGTATTCGCCCAACCATTGACGTTGCCTGACCCAGAAGATTCCAGAATCATTTTGAGCTGAGTGAACGGTATCTCGATGAGGATACGAGACAGAATCGAAAACGACGCTGGCTGTGCGGCACGGGTGGCTTTGGGCGTGTTTGCATCGGCCAAGCTCTTAGCTTCCGAGAAGGATAGGTCGCCAAACTGGATGCCGTTGAGCTTTTGAGGACGGCGTCCCTTGCCCAGTTGCACAGTCGATCCATCAGCAAATGCCGAGAGCATCCCGTTGTCAAGAGCATCCTTGGCCAAAGGTGGTGGGTTGATTGGCAGTCTGCCATATGGCACAAACTCCATGGCCTCGGTGTCCAAGTTGAAGTGCGAGGGGAAATTGTGAACCAGAAAGGTGACAGCGGCATTAAGGAGGACTTGCGATCCGTTGCCATACTGGTAAACTTCGTGAGAGCCCCTATCCCGGTATCCATCCAACGCAAATTCCAGCACTCGCTCCAACGTCTCCCAGGTCAAGATGTGAGTGGCCACTTCGCAGCCGCGTCGGACAACCGGAGTCCAGTCAAGGAGGTGGCCAGCAGCAGCATACGAGATGGCAAAGTCAATTTGATCTTTGGCCGGGAAAACGCTAGTGGTCACGTCGCCGGATTCCATGCCAACGGGCCGAGGGGGAGGATGAAGCAATGGCAGTCCGTATAGGCGCTGAACTGCCATGTAAAATGAATCCGAACGGATCCACTTGCTGCCCGTCTCTAGAAGAAGAGTTTGCAGAAATCGATCGTTGGGGGACGCCTGGAAAGCCTGCTTCTGCAATAGGTTGAAAAGCTGGGGGCTGCGAGCAAAGATCAGTCGATGGCCAGGGATCCGCACAGGCGCAGCCCTGTCGTCGGTGTACCGAAGTTCCAGAGTACAATCAGACAGCTCATGACGAGCGAATTGCTCCTGCAGGTATTCAATGAGTCCATCGGCATTGTCGCCCTGAGCCATGGGGGGAGGCAGGCCTGGGTTGGGCATCATCCGGGGATAGTCTGGCAACCCATACATTCTCCCCTGGGAATTTTGACCTTGAGCCTCGTCGGCAGGCCCAACACCGTTATGCATGGCTCCAGGACGATATTGGTTGTACATGGCCGTCTCTTCTGGGTGAGCCGAAGACTGAGAATCATGAAAGCTATGCGGTGTTGATGGTCCCAGTGTATTACCATACGGATGATACGAGTCCATCGGTGCATAGGCCATCGGTCGGCCATAGCCGTCAAAGTTAGCAACGGCCATCATGTCTGCCCCGTATGGCACCATGGGTGGGAATCCATTTCCATTGTGAGGCATCATGGGGTGTGGTCGCCCATCCGGCATTGGCATACCAGGCGGTGGCGCAATGCCTCCGGAGTGTGGAGGCGCCGGCGAGGAGCTTTGAGAATCGTGAAAGGCCCCAAAGTGAATGCTGCCGTTGCTTGCATGGGCTTGATGCATGTGATGTGGGCCATTTGGCAAAGGAGGCCTAGGTCCATGGGACAGGTCCCCATTCGGCACGATGCCCATCGGGCGATGAGCTGGTTGGAAGGGCGGCGGCATCTGGTATCGAGTTGGAGATACAGGCAGAGGAGGTTGAGAAGAGACGAGCTTGACCGGGGGGTATTGAGCTATGGATGAGTATCGTCGTTAGCTTCAAAGCTCGGTATATTGACACCCAAGGTGGGAGCTTACCTAGCCTCTGCCTTGGCTCTTCTTGGACAGCGCCCATCCCAACACCGTGGAACTTGGTCTGCCTCTCAGAGGAGGCTTCACGAGCGATTGGTGCAGAAGCTCCTGCATTTGCCGGCTGCACAGCGTAGTTTGTCGAGGTCATCTCGTTGCCAATAGCTCGGTCGACAGGTGCAGCGGGCTTGAAGCTGCTGGCAATCACGACTTCTTTGGCTGTATCAGAAGCTATCATGTTGGCAGTCGGGTCAGCAAGGTCGTGTTTCTCCAGCAGGGGTAAGCACAAGACGAGATGGCAGGGTGCTGGCTCGCTCCTCTGCTTCAAGGAAGAATCAATGCATATATAATAAAACTTACCACCGGCGTTCTTAATGGCAGATTTCAATTCTGGGCTGCCAGCCGAGAGAGATTCGCTAGCATGAGGCGTGTCTGCAATCAGAGTGGGCGAAGACTGGTTCACCTCGTGGGGCTGCACTTCCAGAGAGCCGTTTCGAGGGCTCTCGTCTGGCTTGACGTTGTTGATGACGGGAGCTGCTGCGGCGGCGGCGGCAGCAGCCTGGCGTTTAACGTACGGCAGAGGAATCGCAGGGACGACGGGCTTGGGCATCTGCCTGCTGGTGACACCGGCCGGCCTGCGAGACCTGGCGGATCCGTTGGAGGGCGCCATGGTGGTCGGTCGGTCGAGGAGCCAAATGCAAATCTGATGGATCGGACTGGTGCGGCGAGTGGGCTGAGAGCCTTGCTCAAAATCCGCAGGTCGGCGAGGGGCAGGGGAGGCCTTGGATTTCCGATCGCCCGCGCGCCAGACCTGGACGACAAATCTGGAGATGTCGGCAAAGAGGCATCAGTCCAGTCCTGGTCAATGCCAGAAACACGTCGCCTTGGGCCAGAGGCTGCGGCAGCGCTGGCGTCAGTTGGGAGGTGGGATGCCAGGGAGAAGTAGTGAATGGGACATGGGAGTCAAGCAGCTGAAAGAGGAGTTCGTTCGCTCTGGCTGGCAGCCCAGTGATGACACTAAATCGGGCCTGCGTCTAAGCAATTTTTTCCCCCCCGCAGAGGCTGCACCTCATGCCTGTGCGCCTGCTCTAGCTGCCCGTCCCTCTACTAATACTGACTGAGACACTCACGACTAAGAACTTGCTCCCTGCTTCTGGCTTTTCGTTGGCTTTGACGGCTGAATTTCGGGACCAGCTTTGGAGGATCTTGCCACTTTGTATGAGGTCAGGTCACATACTGATGTGTACGTGTACGGGGGCTGGGGCATGCAAGGGGTGAAGGAGCTGATCTTTTCTCCCTGAACATGAGTAAAGCATCTATGTCTTAGTACCTAACAATTGATGGCATCTGCCCTGCAATGAATTTAGTACTACTAGCTACCTAGTAGGTACTAAGGTTCTGAATACAGGTACCAGCTGTGCTAAGGTACCTAGGTCCTGCAGTACTAAGGTACCTAGGTCCTGCAGTACTAAGGTACATATGTACCTAGCAAGTCGTGTTCGTGTCGTCCAGTTTCCGGTATGGAGTCCATGATGTGCATCATTCGATCCATGATTGGCATTGATGATATCGAGCCTTGGCAGGAAATGGGACAGATGGCCACCCTGTCCTCTCTGGAATGTACAACTTGCATGCATGGCAACAGGGGCATAGAACAAGACAAGCTTGATTCATCGCAATCTGAAATACCAAAACTCAATTATAAATTGTACCCATTTACAACCCAAAACGCCGCTCTTGAAAAGTCCGCCTCCAGGCTGCTGTTGGCTGTTTCATTGTATACCCTGTAATCTCTGCATATAACCAGTGCACGCTTCAATGTATCAAGCCAGAGTTTCGTTGCCGCTTACCAGCCTTGCAATCAGTACGTAGATGAATATCGCCGCACCCGCAACAAGCAGTTTGTTCCGGTAGAGCCAGCCTCGACCAGCATCCCGCTGTTGTACAACGGCATCTACCACGGCCTGGGCCTGGTTACCACTCGACGCAGCAATGCCTAGCTGAGGTCCGCAGGAAGAGCCATTGTCACCGTCTGCTCGGTTACCGGTGGCCGCATCCACCTTGTGTTTCCTCATCCACTCCCAATTCTCGAGATCCACCTCTGGCCACTCTGAACGGAATTTGGCGCCTCCGTCGCCGGCCTTGACGTTACCCTTGGTAGCAATGTTTCCTCTAGCTTGCGATCCGCCGCCAGTCGAGTTCCACCACCGTGATCGCGAGGCGAGAAACTTACGCTCGGCGCTAGAAGCAGACACTGAACCGGTGGTCATCTCATCGCTGGTCATGAACGACAAAAGGCCGATTAGGATGGTCGACACCTCCCATGCCGGATTAAAGGATTTTGGATGAAAGTCGGATATAGAAAGACAAAGTCTGGTCGATGGCTGGAATCGGCCTGACGGGGTGTGCATGCGGATCGCAGGCGGTGCGAACGGGTAGTTCGGAGGGAAGATGAGTGTTCCCCAGTACTGGCCTCCGTGATACGGCGTATCTTCAGGGCCAGTGATTATGTAGTGCCATCTACGCTCTTATGTCAGAATCAGGTTTGGGAACAGCCAGAATTGGGGGGCGGCATACTCGAGGATGTTGGACTCGGAAGGATGGGCGGTGATGTATGGGGGAGGATTCTCGGAAATGGACTTGAACTCTCGCGTTAACTGGCCATGGCTGTTAGCATCCGCAGTTTGAAAAATGGCCCTCGATGTAGACAGGGTACATACCCGCTTGTGCGCCGCTTTGCTAGCCATGATCTCAACGCTGGGGGGGGGGGGGGGGGAGGAGGGAATGAAAGTCGAATGGCCGAACTAAGGAGAGTGATTGATCGATCGCGTGCGCAAGTCGCTGTCGAAGTAGCCCGTCGACAATTATGAAAGAAGGTCTGAAAATAAAAGTGGCTCAAGGAATTCGGTATTGAATACAGCGACGCTGGAGAAGGAGGCCTGAGAGTGGTGGGGGATTAGATTAAATGTTGGACGAAGACACGGACTATTAAGGAAGACGATGATGAAACACAGATTAGGCCGGATGACTGCAGCCCAGCTGGCAACGTCGGGGGGTTCGTCTTCTTGGTAGAGCCGAGGACTCAAGGCCGAGAGTGCGAGACGCTCAGCCACGTGGCTGGTGCGTTGGAGGTTGCGCCACAAGTTCGAGGTTTATTTCGGACAAGGATGGCCGGCTAGCTACCAGGAGGGCCAAATCTTCCGACTACAATTGCATGTGTGCTGACCTCGAGCGAGTCAGCAGATCCGAGGCGCTGAACAATGGCGCCGACCTCAGAATCCTCTGGGCGGCCGGTAAGCATTGGCTGCGACACGCTGCTGTTTCTTGCGTTTGTAGATGGCAGCTGCTGACCTGTCAAAGCTCGCGAATCACTTTGATAAGCTCCACGAAGATGCCCAGGATGTGCTCCGCGATGCCAGAACGAGGCCCGAGTTCCAGAGTGCCGAGGATGAAGCCAAGGAGCAGAGGATAGCTCAATTGGTACCGCCGAACCTTACTTTGCGAGGGATTTCCATTCTCGGCTGACCATGCTTCAAGATGGTGGATCAAATGTCAATGCCCATGACGGTCAACGAGGTTTCCGTCACGGGGGCCAAGAACATTCGACGGGGCTTTCTCGATCCCATACTGAATCCTCTACTGAGCGACAGCAACGACCCGCCCTACACCGTCGGCGATGTCATGTCAAGACTACAGGTGGCGACGGGAAAGCTTAGCGGACTGCGTAAGAAGGATAGCTCGGACGTTGCCTGGAGCAGTTGCTAACGAGGAGGGCCAGAAATCTTGAGAGAACCTCCGCAGGTCTACCTGTCACAGTCGAGCCAGGTGGATGCGTCGACAAGTCCTACTGATGTAGACATTTCAATTGGACTTCGTCAACTACCCCGCTTCAAGCTTCAAACCGGCACCGACGTTGGAAATGGCGAGGGGTCGGCATATGGCTCTTTGCTGTGGCGCAACATGTTTGGCGGCGCCGAGATGCTCACCCTGAATGCAAAGGCAGGAACTCGCACACGTTCCGCATACAGCGCAAATCTAAGCGCGCCCGTGTTGAGCAACCCGGACATGCGCATTTCTCTGGAAGCGTTGTCGTCTGCCGTTGAGAAGCCGTGGGCATCCCATGAAGAAGTCTTGAAAGGAGGAACGCTCCGCTTCTCATGGCTGAATCGCCAACGCGATACGCATTCCGTCGAATACTCGGGAGCATGGCGCCAGATTACGGGCCTTGCGAGTGACGCCAGCCCCACCGTTAGGCAAGACGCTGGCGATACCATCAAGAGTGCCATCAAGCACATCTTCTACAGAGAGAGGCGAGACAACCCTCAGCTGCCGCAGCAGGGATACATGGTTCGGACTGGACTGGAGCTGGCCGGCGTCGGTCCATTGGGCGGCGACGTTGCCTTTTCCAAGAGCGATTTGGAAGTTAGCGGCGCCGTCCCAATTTCTCTACCTGGAGTCAAAGGACAGACGGGCATCTCCATTGGTGCGGGATTCAGGACGGGAATCCTCTACCCCCTGCCGCTCGGATACAACTTTGGCGGTAAGGCGCTGCCTAGTCGCCTGAACGACCGCTTCCTCCTTGGAGGACCAACGGACATTCGCAGCTTCAAGCTTGGTGGGCTGGGACCGCACGACGGCCGGGATGCTGCTGGCGGAGATGTGTTTGCTGCTGGCAGCGTCAACATGCTCTTCCCCTTACCCTACAAAGGGCCTGACTCTGGCCTCCGGCTGCAGCTGTTTGCCAACGGAGGCCGCCTGATTGCCCTGAAGAACAAACTCAAGTCTCGAGACACGTCTGAGAGTCTGGACGGCGAAATGGTCCGCAGTGGCCTCCTGAGTGCTGTCGGAGACTTGTTCAACGGCCCTCCAAGCTTAGCCGCTGGTGTCGGTCTGGTATACGCACATCCGGTAGCGAGGTTTGAACTCAACTTTGGCTTGCCTGTGATTGTTAGAAGGGGAGAGCTGGTCACAAAAGGAGTGCAATTAGGGGTAGGCATCAACTTTCTCTGATGCAGCATCTGACGACAAAAATCAATAGAGCTGGACGCATGTAGTAGGGGGGTAAACAACCGCTGACGAAAGCCGTACATAGCATATATCCACTTATCCGCTTTCAGTACCCATTTAGTCACATATTGAACAGGTATCGTGATGTCTCCATTATCAAGCTTGCTACGGAGACGTGATGAATCGAATACTATCAATTACTATCCGTACGACTACCGTGTTCCATACACTCGATAACTACTGGCATTCACAGGTTTTACAAAATGATGCCTGAGCCGTTGTTTGCTGACGAGTACAGTAGATCCCGCCATGTACGAAAAGAAGAGCAAAGTGACGAGTCAGATGTAGGGTAAAGGGAGCGCTCGAATTCCCTGTTTGCTGATGGGGTTTCATTGGTGTTGACGATTGGCACACCGTATGTTCAAGGTCAGTGTCGAGTATGAATCTCTTAGCAACACCACTGTTACGGCACTCTTAGTCAGAAAGGGGCTACAAGCAGTGATGGATACCAAATGCGTTGTCCCTCCATGGTTCACCGCAGTGACTTTTACGTGGCCTCCATGCAATAATATCAATGGCTGAAGCACCATTGTGAAACTACGTTGATGCTATCAGGGGCACGAACAGAATATCGAAGAATCAACCAACTCAAATGCCGTCCATGAATCTAGCTCCATCCCCAGTGATATGTCCGCACGGCAGCTCTGTTAGGCTCTGGCACTACTGTAATTGTACCTGTATTAGCGTTATGCCCATCATTTTGTGGTGGAAACGTGGCGGGAACGGAGCGTATTGGCGGAGTATCAAGTACATAGCATTGACCGATATTGGATTTGAGATTGAGAATGCGGAGCGGAACGGGGGGGCTTGCGGACATGGGCTGCCTGTTTGGTGAGCTGAGGACATGGTTGCCGTGTCAGTCCATGTTATGTATGGGGGACGCGAAAAAGGGGGGGCGAGCGAGCGAGGCGAAGTGATTGATGCGGGCTGCCGAGTGCATGTACGAGGCTGGGGTTTCCTTGATACTGGTGCCATGGAGTTTACCTATCTTGCGGTCTGTTGCTGCCATGTACGAGTACGAACAGACTCCAAGGCTGACTCCTATTACAGGATATGGGGACGCTGGGCGTTGAATTGAGTGCATGGCAAGTACCGTAGGGGAGTGTTTGACGGGGAGGCTAACGTCTTTGGGAACAGGGACTGGCATGCGAATACACAACCTGCTTGTAACCAAATCACAGTGTACTGTTTTGAAACGGAGAATTACCTAGTATGTAGCCGGAAGGCGGCAACTGATGGTGCAAGGAGCCTGGAGTCCCGTGTCCTCGTTCCAAGTGGACGATACGAACATAGGCGATGAGATCTTCGGCCAGGGTCAGACAGATGCCGATTCCCTTGGAGGCGCAGAACCGATGGGACTCTTGGACGTAATGTCTAGGTCATACTCACGCTACTCACCATACGACTACGTCTACGAGAACAGGTCAACGATCAAGATCTACCTGTTGCGATGAATAATGATGCAAATGTCAACATCATCGTCTTGATTGATATCACCACTCTGTCGGGGTCCGACCCGGGCCCGTCGCTTCGATCCGCCCCCCGGCCACTGCAATGTAAACAAGAGTTAGTGCCACCTGGAGCACCGAATAGGCAGACAGAAAGCGGCAAAGAAGAAGAAGGCCATGAAAGCGGAGTAGCGCCAATGTCGGCAAAAAGATGCTTAGGATTCATGGTCCCAAGCTAAGGGGGGGGAGTGGTGCGGAGAAGCAAGTATGAGTCTGAAAGTGCCTACGGAGAACCAAGTGCGGAATAGGCATCGGGGAATACTATTACAGCTGGAGGTGTGAGTTTATAGGTAGGCACTAGACTACATACTACTACTTTAGAAGTAGGAGTAGGAGTCGAGAGGCGTAGGCACGGAGTTGTCTTCAATACTCCGTAGTCTACGTGTAGATGACAGCTCACCGGGCGCCAAATCTCCCCTCGAGTGGCGGCGAATAGGCGCCCTCAGCAGCACGAGCAAGTATTCATCGGTCATGGCCCTCCGCGCCCTCAACAGCAGGCATCGGTTAATGGCTTCCCGCCCTTTTAATTAGGACGGAGGGCTTGGCGACGATTATGCTTGAAACTAGGTGGTACTGTAGTGTACTGTAGCACCAGCCCTACTGTCGCATGTACCCGTACCTTGAATTACGATACGCCCATTATACGCATCGCAACCTTGAGAAGCTTCCTCTCGGGGCCCCACGCCCGCAAACCCTTGGCGGGGTGTCGGGTTGTTGCAAGACTCCGACAGCGTTGCGCGCTGAGAGACTTTGAGAGACTTTTGCCCGCTAGGGGGGCTCGTGGGGCTGGCTGCTCTTCGGCCGAATCAATCCGTCCGGGTGCACATGGAATCTCGAGGGAATACGCGTATAGAGTCGAGGCTCGACTGCCCTCTCTCTGCGTCGGAATACGGGCTGCCGCTTTCGTACCGCAGCAAACTCGCCATACGCACTCATCGGCATACCGTACCTGTGCGATGTGCGCTGCCCAAGAGGGCACATGGATCTGCAGTGTCAATGTGCGATATGGATGGAGCGCATAGACGCTGGGCTGCAGGGCATCAGACGCAAAAGCCAGGGTTCGTTCGCCTCGCGTCTGTCGAAGCGTCAGGCGTAAGTGCACGCCCGATCGTTGATCGCAGTCGCCGGAATGCAACCCTCGCCGCACCGAGTCGAGTCCAGCTGCGTGGGCGCCTTGCACGTGTGCATGTATCGGTGACTGGCAAAAGGTAAGCCAAGCCGTACTCGCACACATGTGTGTGCTCAGGAGAAGGGAAGAAAAAAAGAGGCCAGCAACCTCCACACGAAATTTTCCTCTGCGATACGCGTATAGGGCCAGCCGCTAACCAGGTCCGGAGTACTCCGTGGCGGCCCTCGTAAAAGGGCTGTCGCTTATTTCGTCCACTGAGGCATCTCAGATACGCCGTGGCAAGGCCTGTGGAGGGACGGATCGCCTAGCATGGCGGGCTTCCAGTGGACTTCCAGGAAGAAAGTGCGGCGTACATACACTAATTAAGGCGCGCGGACTCCCCCAGCGGGTGGAGTTTTGCGGACGCGCTACTGTACGGAGTAGCCCTCGTCCGTGCCTGTACCTGTACCTGTGCTCCGTACCTTGTTCCTTGGGGACTGCCACGAACACCCGTGGCTGGCGCAAGAATGGGGCCAGCAAGGCAGTCCACTGACGGGTCGGGCTGCACCCAGACTGCGAGGCTCGTGACGGGGCGGTACCGGTACCCAGCACACACTCCCTAGCCCCCCCCCCCGTTGCATGGATCGGGAGTCTTTTTGCAGCTGGGATCAATATCGTACCAGATGCTCAGCGGGATCCTGACGACCAACAAAAGGAAGCTAAAACCTCCCCGTCAGGCCCTTTGCTTCGACTCTGCATCCCTCCCACCTTTTCTCTTTACCGGTGTCTGGATTGGATCTGGTTCTTTTCTTTCATTTTTTAATCTTGTACCAGTCAATCTTTTGTAATCCGCCTCTCATACAGAGGTGTTGTTAGTCTTGCCGCTTCTTTGGTGGCTTCGTTGTGACGCCTCTGTTTTCCCCCTTCTGCTGTACATCGGGACCCGCCCCTACGAGACAAAACCACCAAGCAGCAGATCGCGAGATTTCAGCCCCCCCTAGCGAGCTTCTCCCGAACACGTGCAGCAGCGGCTGAGACCGCACGCATCAACGCTTTGACTCTGCGCGAACCCCAGAGCACCGCAGCCATGGCGACGCCCAACAGCGACTCGGGTGCCCTGGCCAAGGAGCAAGGCTCTGTTGCTGCCATTGGTAGCACGCCAAAGACGCCCATTCACGATGATACGACTGAAACCCTCAACGAAAAGGAAGAAGGATCTCCCTCGCGGACGCTCGAGGCGGATGGTGACGATGACGACGCTGACGCCTTTGCCGATGACTCCAAGGAGATGCGGCGAAGGACTTCTGTTGTCCAGGCGCTCGCCCGCTCCTACTCGCGCGCCTCGGGAGCTGCCGGCGACAATCCTTTCCTCGCTGGCCCGGACTCGCCTCTGAATCCTGCATCAGAAAACTTTAGCGGAAAGGAATGGGCCAAGGCCATCGTCGAGCTCGTCTCCCAGGATGGCGGTTCGTTCCGCTCTGCTGGTGTCTGCTTCCAGCACCTCAACGTCCACGGATTCGGCGAGCCCACCGACTACCAGAAGGATGTCGGCAACGTTTGGTTGTCGCTCGCAGGCTGGATCGGAAGCTTCGTTTCCAACAACAAGCAGCGCATTGACATTCTGCGCCAGTTTGACGGCATCGTTCGCAAGGGAGAAATGTTGATTGTCCTTGGACCCCCGGGTTCAGGTTGTTCGACCTTCCTCAAGACGATTGCTGGAGAGATGAACGGCATCTTCGTCGATGACGATGCCTACTTCAACTACCAAGGTAAATATTCCTGCTCCACAATGTTTTTGCTTGCTCGGGAGGAAGAGGGAGGAAATGTGTGTTGGTTGATGGAGCGCGGATAAGAGGCTTGAATTTGACAGTGAGACGTCGATGGGGGGGGGGTTCATCCCATCTTGTCCCGCCATCTCATCGGGTGCCACAGCCGAAAAGCCATAAAGCCGCCTCTTGAAAAACAACGTTGTATCGTGTACTGTACCTTTTGCCATGCTAACTCTATGCGTACAGGAATTTCGGCCAAAGAGATGCACAGCCACCACCGTGGTGAGGCCATCTACACCGCCGAGGTAGATGTTCACTTCCCTCAACTGAGTGTTGGTGACACCCTCACTTTTGCCGCCCGAGCCAGACAGCCCCGAAAGCTCCCCCAGGGCCTCAGCAGGAATGCCTTCGCTTCCCATCTGCGAGACGTTGTCATGGCCATGTTTGGCATTTCTCACACCGTCAACACTCGAGTTGGTAACGAGTACATCCGAGGAGTTTCGGGTGGTGAGCGTAAGCGTGTTACCATTTCGGAGGCTGCCTTGTCGGGTGCTCCCCTGCAATGCTGGGATAACTCGACCCGTGGTCTCGATTCCGCCAACGCCATCGAGTTCTGCAAGACGCTGCGAATGCAAACCGAGCTGTTCAACAACACCGCCTGCGTTTCCATCTACCAGTCTCCTCAGACCGCCTATGACCTCTTTGACAAGGCTGTTGTCCTTTACGAAGGTCGCCAGATCTTCTTTGGCCGAGCTGATGAGGCCAGGCAATACTTCATTGACCTTGGCTTCGAGTGCCCTGCCCGCCAGACCACCCCCGATTTCCTCACCTCAATGACTTCTTCCATTGAGCGTATTGTCCGCCCCGGTTTCGAAGGCAAGGCTCCTCGAACCCCTGACGAGTTTGCCACCGCTTGGAAGAACAGCGCCCACTACAAGGCTCTTCAGGCCGAGATTGAGGAATACAAGCAGGCCCACCCAATCAATGGCCCTGATGCCGATGCCTTCCGTGCCTCGCGTCACGCCCAGCAGGCCAAGGGCCAGCGTGCCAAGTCCCCCTTCACCCTGTCCTTTATCCAGCAGATTCAACTGTGTCTCTGGCGTGGTTGGAAGCGTCTGACGGGAGACCCAAGTCTTACACTTGGCTCTCTTATTGGCAACTTTATCATGGCTCTCATCATTGGTAGCGTCTTTTATAACCTCAAGCAGGACGCCTCCAGCTTCTTCCAGCGTGGATCTCTGCTCTTCTTTGCTTGTCTGATGAACGCCTTTGCTAGTGCTCTCGAGGTATGGGACTCCTTTACCCTTCCCCAGCCGTGTTCAGTCCAGTCTTGTCCAACTAACATCCGAAACAGATTCTGACCCTGTACGCGCAACGACCCATTGTTGAAAAGCACGCTCGCTATGCCTTGTATCATCCTTCGGCGGAAGCCATTTCGTCCATGATCTGCGACTTGCCCTACAAGATTGCCAACGCCATCATATTCAACCTGACGCTCTACTTCATGACCAATTTGCGAAGAGAGGTTGGCCCTTTCTTCTTCTTCCTGCTCATCTCCTTTTCCAACGTCATGGTCATGTCAATGATCTTCCGAACAATTGGCTCTGCCACCCGAACTCTGTTCCAGGCTCTGGTCCCCGCTGCTATCTTGATTCTTTCCTTGGTCATCTTCACCGGCTTTGTCTTGCCGACCCGGTACATGCTCGGTTGGTGTCGCTGGATCGGCTACATTGACCCTCTCAGCTATGCGTTTGAGGCCCTCATGGTCAACGAGTTCCACAACCGGGAATTTGAGTGTGTCGATTTCATTCCTTCCAAGCTCATTTCCGACTACGCAAACGTCAGCCCCGAAAACCAAGTCTGCAGCTCTGTGGGCTCAGTTCCTGGCCAGCCTTTTGTCAGTGGTGATGCCTATGTCAACTCTGCTTTTGGATACGAGTGGCATAACCGATGGCGAGACTTTGGCATCGTCATTGCCTTCACCATCTTCTTCCTGGGTGTCTACATGGTTTGTGCCGAGTTTGTCTCCGAGAAGAAGTCAAAGGGAGAAGTTTTGATGTACCAGCGTGGCCACAAGCTCGTAGCCGCTGCCCATGTCGAAAAGAAGCCTCACGATCCCGAAGCCGCAATGACCAACATTGGCCCCATTCTGACGACTGAGCGAACAAAGGAAGGTGTTCTCCAACGCCAAACCTCCGTCTTCCAGTGGCATGACGTCTGTTACGAGGTCAAGATCAAGAACGAGACGCGCCGTATTCTGGATCACGTTGATGGCTGGGTTAAGCCCGGTACTCTGACCGCCTTGATGGGTGTTTCCGGTGCCGGAAAGACGACTCTTTTGGACTGCTTGGCTGATCGTACATCAATGGGTGTGATTACCGGCGAAATGCTTGTCGATGGAAGACCCCGTGATGCCTCCTTCCAACGCAAGACTGGTTATGTTCAGCAGCAAGACTTGCACCTGCAAACCACCACTGTTCGAGAAGCCCTCAACTTTAGCGCCCTTCTCCGTCAACCGGCTCATATCCCCAAGGAGGAAAAGCTGGCCTATGTCAATGAGGTGATTAAGCTCCTGGATATGCAAGAGTATGCCGATGCCGTCGTTGGCGTTCCCGGTGAAGGTCTCAATGTCGAGCAGCGTAAGCGTCTTACTATTGGTGTCGAGCTGGCCGCTAAGCCTCCTCTGTTGCTCTTTGTTGACGAACCTACTTCTGGTCTTGACTCTCAAACCTCATGGGCTATTCTGGATCTTCTTGAGAAGCTGACCAAGGCCGGCCAAGCCGTCCTCTGCACTATCCATCAGCCCTCTGCTATGCTTTTCCAGCGATTCGACCGCCTGCTCTTCCTGGCCAAGGGTGGCAAGACTGTTTACTTTGGTGACATTGGCGAGAATTCAAAGACACTGACCAACTACTTTGAGAAGAACGGAGGACACCCCTGCCCTCCCGAAGCCAACCCTGCCGAATGGATGCTTGAGGTTATTGGCGCCGCTCCCGGATCTCACACTGACGTCAACTGGTTCGAGACTTGGCGTGACAGCCCCGAGTACCAGGCTGTCCAGAACGAATTGGAACACATCAAGGCTGAGAGGTCGCAAGTCGAGGGCAATATTGAGCATGATCCCACAAGCTACAACGAGTTTGCCGCACCCTTCATGGCCCAGCTAAAGGTGAACCTGCACCGTGTTTTCCAGCAGTACTGGCGATCGCCGATTTACATTTACTCCAAGACTGTCCTCTGCACCCTGGTTGCCCTCTTCATCGGTTTCATCTTCTACAAGGCGCCCAACTCTCAGCAGGGTCTCCAGAACCAAATGTTTTCCATCTTCCAGCTCTTTACCGTTTTCGGCCAGCTTGTCCAGCAGTCCATGCCTCAGTTCGTCATCCAGCGATCTCTGTATGAAGTGCGTGAGCGGCCGTCCAAGGTCTACTCGTGGAAAGTCTTTATGCTTTCTCAGATTATTGTCGAACTGCCTTGGAACAGCTTGATGGCGGTGATTATGTACTTTTGCTGGTACTACCCCGTTGGTCTCTATCGCAACGCCGAGCCGACTGATGCGGTCACTGAGCGCGGTGGTCTCATGTTCCTCTACATCCTCACCTTCCTCTTGTTCAGCGGTACCTTTTCCACCTTTATCATTGCCGGCTTCGAAACCGCCGAGGCTGGTGGTAACATTGCCAACTTGTTGTTCACTCTCTGCTTGATCTTCTGTGGTGTCCTCGCCACGTCCGACTCTCTCCCGCGCTTCTGGATTTTCATGGTAAGCCCTCCCCCCTTGGAGTCTTTGCAACCCGCCCAGTCAGTCTTTGATTTACTAACTCTTCTTTTAGTACCGAGTTTCGCCGTTTAGTTACCTAGTCAACGGCATGTTATCGGTCGGTGTCGCGAATACAAATGTCATCTGTGCCGACAACGAGTTTGTCAAGATCCAGCCCCCTGCGAATCAAACTTGCATCCAGTACCTCAAGACGTTTGTCGACGCCACCAAGGGTAACCTGACCAACCCTGACGCGACAGATGAGTGCATCTACTGCAGCATGTCCGAGACCAACACCTACTTGGCTGCTGTCGGTAGCCACTACTCTGAGAGGTGGAGGAACTTTGGCCTGATGTGGGTGTACATCATCTTCAACATTGCCGCTGCGCTGTTTGTCTACTGGCTTGCCCGTGTGCCCAAGAAGCAGCTCAAGAAGGCCAAGAAGGAGTAAAATGCGCTCCCACTCAAGAAAACCAAAAAAAAAACACCCAATCACCCCTCATAAAAAAGTTTTCACCATCATATTTATTTTTTAACTATTACTTGTATGTGGGGTTTAGACGTTTATACATACGGAGTTATTTGACATGTGCTGAAGAAGCAAACGTGGCGAAGAAAGATGTTGCCATTTACGATCATTCTAGAAGAGAAAAATCTTCTTACAACGTGGGTGGTGAGATGGATGTGTTGTTTTTTTTCCTCTTGAATTAATGGTTTTGGCATGATTTGTATGCGACGCATATGCTTTTTTTTTGAAAGGGTTCTCGCACCTGCATATATATACCTGCTGCTGCGCTGGTTGATTATTATCTTTTTTTTTATAGATGGCATCTGACTTTTTAGCTCGGCCATACGATATGGCTTTTTATGTCTGAAACGGGGGGGGGGCGCCAAATGGACTTTTTTTTTGGTTTACCCTCGATGGCTAATAGATTTTTTCGTTTTAGAGCACCTGCATGACAACGATGCTTGTGTTGTACTACATTATTATTTTTATTCTTTTTTGATGGTGATTCTATTTGGTGCCTGATGCTTGAATGAGAATGTGTGTGCTGGGAGGGTTTTATGATGGGGAGGTGGTGGTTGTAATGAGTGGTGTTTGGCTTGATGATTGGGTTGGATGGATGGATGACTTGGGAACTTGTTGCAATAAAATGAAGATTATGGAATGGTGATGTGAGCTGCTGCTGGCTGTGAGATTTTGCTATAGACATGGTTCGAGTGGTTGAGCAGTGAGTGTCGTGCTGTTATTGGCATTCGCCGTGTTTATCTGATCCAGCATGTCGCCATCATGAATGCGCATTTTACAATAATGAGTAGAAACCAGACAAGGTAATCTCGTTTTATCATTAGGTGAGCATTTCAGCGAGTATCCGGCTGAGACGATTCACTCGTGAAGCAGAAAGATTCGCAGAGGGAGCGATGAGCTTTGCCCTGGGCCATTGGCTACATCGTGTCTATTGAACCCTAAATTGCATGGGGAAAAGCAGAGAAGCAACAATAATCGAGGCATGGAGATGGAGGACGGGTTCCAGAAATGATATGCGTGTAGAACTCATCGTGGATACTTTTTGCAAAAAAAGCTACTCACCCATGGCTCAGTTCCTTCAGGTCATGAGGATAGCCTCATCTGCACGCGAGCAGAGACTTTTTTGCGTGGAAAGCCGGGCCGGTGCTGCGGTGACATGCGAGCATGTAGTATAAGAGCCAATCACGCAAACAAACTGACCACCGAATCACGGCCCTAAAGAGATGAGAGTTGAGGCTAAATAAAAGGGGAAGCTATCCGGACGTCTAGATCCGGAAGACGGGTAAATCGCAACCTCTGCCCAATGCGGCGTGGCTTCCATCTTGAGATCAAAAGCCACGGTTTCCCATCCTGCCTTTGAATGAGAAAACACCGTGTACTATCATTCTCGTAAACAGTCCCCTTTGCCGTCTCGTCATCTCATCATCTGCTCGGCCGGGGTCATGGCTTCAACATGTGAGGGAGGGCATCGCATCATGCCTTTGCCCCGCAATCGCGTGCTGCGTTGTCCTGTTGCTAGGCTGGATTAGGGGTAATAGACATGATGAGCACGCGTTTGTCTTGAACTGCGTCCTTGTGGATGAAACAAGAATGGCTTTTCGAGAGAACAATGATGCGTATTGTAGATATGAGGGGTCAGGAGTCCCCGCCGGCCATTCAATAACAACGATTGCAGCATCGGGTCTCACTGCACTCACCTCAACACCTCTTTTCACGTTTCTCATGCCTCGGCGATGCCAAGTCTCAGTATCGGAAACACATTGAGCGAGACACTTTTCCATCTTGTAGTAGTCTTCCGAAGAAGAACGCGGAGCTTCTACTCCATCAGTAGTAGCGGCATCCACGCCGACGCATCGCATCGCAAGCAGCGATTTTTGGTTTGCGCTAGCTGGGGAGAGGGCAGGTGGATAAGAGAGAGAGAGAGAGAGAGAGAGAGAGAGAGAGAGAGACGTCCATCAATCGTCGATCGGGCTAATATGGCCCTGGAGCACTCGGCCAAATGCTGCACGGCGGGAATGGACGTCTCAGATTGATGATGGCCACTGCAGAATGATTTGCATAGTACTGCTATCCGTACAAGTACTGCTTGTGTTGGCAGGTCGCCAAATCGAATCTCGCCGTGCTGGTATTGAAGTGAGTGTTGGCGAAAGCCATGCTTGTGGTATTCAAGGAAGGACTTGTCATTTTTGATCGGTTCACATCCCGGCATCTCTGCATCGTATGTCGTATCGTGTGCCGCATCACATCCAGTATCAGACGCAGGTCAGACCACCATTCATAGCCAAATGGGTGTGTTGCCGACCGCGGGAAGACCTGCCGACCCGGATGGTACCCTAAATGTGTATAACACGGAGATGACAATGGCACATGCCAAAGAGCCCGCCTGGCAGACATATTTGTGCTGATTCTGCTTGCCTCTCTACTCTCGGTATGTTGACGACAGCGAAGCAGCCTTGTCGTACCGTACACAACAAGGCTTGATCAACATTCGGCGCTCGTATTTTCAGGCAATCTAGCACTGCTTGGCCATCCTTGCTCACCATCACGAATCGCCTTGATATTCATGGCACGCTCGCGAATACCACTTGAACGAGAAGCCATCCTATATCCCAAAAGCCAGCTAGCCGGCATACCCTGTCCACAGCATGGCATTCACGGCGCACGGTTCAGCATTGAAGCGCGGCCAACGTGGCTCTGCCGGGCTAGCCTTGTCAACAACCATTTCCGTGGAATTGGCTCACGGGGGGTCATTGCCCTGGCTCTGGGCTGCCGTGCCGCGCCCTAGCGCTTTGAGGCTCCGACGACACATGGCCTTTTGACGAAGTCGAGATCGCGGCGAGGTTTGGGGGGCAGATGCTCGTGCTGGATACCGAGCTGGGTTTGGGCGATGTGACGAGACGATTCCCCTGGCCGGCTTTGGAATGGGCGTCTTGGAGTTGCACATTCGGGCTTAGGGCAGGGGGGAAGAGCAGCTCGTCACTTTGGACGCCGGTGACGCCCATCTCGTTCCCTGCAAACGAAAGCGGCCAATCAGAGGCATCATGGCTTTATTTTTCAGCTCGACCGGACCTGGTATCTTGTTAGATGAAGAAACAGCCGTCTCTTTGCACCGGTCTGCGTGTTTCGAATTTTGGCGCGGCTGCCAGTCCCAGGACCGCCGCTGGCTGCTGATTGGCTGGCTGTTCTTAGTCACACCCCCTGCCGTCGCTCCCCACCGCGCCCCTGGACAGCTTGTCAGGGGGAAGGAGCCCCGGTTGGGCTAAGCGTCAGGAACAGGCTGCTGATTGGCCCATCTGCGTGTGGAGCTGTGCCGCTAGCGCCGGTCAGGGGGAGTTTCCAGAGGCGGGGCTGTTCTTTGGGAAGCAGCGTTCGTGGGCGGGTTTTCATTTTGACAATTTTTTTTCGGTTTAATTTTGTCTTGTTCTTTTCTTTTTTGGGCCTCACAGTATACATGGACTGCTGTATCACTGCCCCTGTTTCGGCGATGCGGCATGTGTCTGCCCTTGTTGAGATCAATTTGTTGAGTTTAATGTGATTACAATATCAACACCTACATATTCACACATGTGCCGCTAGGAGGTGCTTAGTAGATAGCCCTAATAGATTTAGTTGCTATAGCATCTACCGCTGGGTATCAAGCAAGGAGAGCATCCAGGACACTATATAGCCATTGACGCTCCCAAAGACCTGATTGGAGCTAAACTAACATGTCTGGATTGGCACCGTTTGCTCTGTCCCGAGCCTCATAGGTAGATACAAAGTACCAGTAGTTCATTCAGAGCACCAACACCTCTGCGCTTGACGGGTGAATCAGGTTTGTGGGGGAAATTTGCCTCGGCCTGAACCTGGTCCTGGCTCGCGCGGGCTTGCTCGGGATGCCCAAGATTAGCCGCACCGCCTGTCAAAGCCCTGAGCTTGCAATAATAGGGGAGACTTTGAGAGCGAATCAATACTTACTGCGGTTGATGGAGCTCGGAGTACTCCGCTGCTGAACAAGTGATCCCGTGACCCGTGCGCATGGCCTGCGCTAAGCTATCCATCAATTCTTTCTCCATACTGGTAGTCCAAGTATTGACAACTTGTACCGAGCCCCTGGGCGTTTGCATCACTTGCCGAGTCAAGCCAGACTCGAGTTCGTGCTGTCGTAACCCGTCACTGTCGTCCGAATAGCATCGGTGCCGCGGGCGGGAGATGAGTCGTGGCAATTCCCAAGATCTCCGTGGCGTCTTCCGGTGGCTTGCCAGTCGCCAATCAATATGGACTGCTGCTACCTTCACCCCACCGCTAATATCATGCATCGGACCATTCGCGCAGCCAGTAATTTGCCTTTTCCGCGACATTTCGAAGCGTTGCGTGCGGCATGGTACAAGTATGCAAGGAGGCTGGAACAACAATAGCAACAAGATGGAGGTGCCGTGCTCGATTGGCTCGACTGACTCCTGGCTCGGTCTTGGCTCAGCAAGCATTACTCTGGTCGCCATATACGAGTAGTAGTACTATTCGCCCTAGCATCGCCAACAAATCAGTGGGCCAAATTGATCGCCACTTCGTCTATCTTGAGCATCAGGGTGAAAAGTGGCATGTGGTGGGCCGTCAAAAAAAAGGAAGAAAAAAAAAAGAAAGCATGTCATTTCACCCATCCCAATTACGAGTGCCGCTGCCTGCATCGTTCCCTCGCGTAGGGAGGTTACGTGCAGCTAGTACTCCGTACGAGCATCTTGGAGGTGGTACTACTCCATATTTCGTTCGATACGCAAAGCGAGGTCTTGGCCCGATTCTTGTCGCATGCTCCACGTCGAATCATGGGCTGTCGTACAAAGTAAGCTGGCATCTGACGGACAAGCACAAGCTCAACTATCAAAGCTTGTTTTAGCTTGTGCCGATCATGTGAGAGCTGATGATGACCGATAGTAGTATTTCTTTGGCCCGGCTAGTACTCGTCAAAGACCATGCTGTGCTCGTACTCCGTGACCCCCTTTCACCGCCGTGCTTCGTCTTGCGCCCCATCTCGCAGCGCTCCGAATATCCCGAGGCATCGCTTCTATCCTAGAGGCCGCTGTTCGGCTGTTTCGGGCGACGATGCTCAAGGCGCGGAGAATCTCTCATCTTGGCTGTAGCCGCATGCGCGATGGAGCTCCGATGCAATGTGGGTGCCATGCCCTGGGAGGTGGAGATGCTGGGTAGCAAGCGGTAGCACGGTACGACTCGATGGATGGAATTGGGCGAGACGGCCAGATGATGTTGATGCAGGGCAAGGCATCTCACGCAGCCTCAAAGTTTGTTTCTGGCGAATCAAGAAGGCATCATGTCGTGGGATGGCCACAACTGGAAATCTCATGGATGCAGCAAGCAATACAGTAGCACCAGATTGAGTCAGCCTCTTGCTTTGCGACCCATCATTTCCATGTCCTTTTTCGGCGAACCTTGCGGTGGAGGAGAAGGAATACATCTTTCGGAGTGCCGTCTTATCAGCGACTTGCACACATTGCTCTTGTTTCCCCTTCTCTTTGCTTTTTTTTTTCATCTTGCGACGCTCTATTCCAGACCACCCACCTCCTTGCATTTTCCGGGGACCAATGGGCGTGATCTGGGCCGCCGATGCTCCATCAAATTGCTGTTTCCTGATGAAGCAAATGATGTACAAAGGAGTCAATATCTTTGTGGCACACAGCTGCCAGCCGCAGAGGGAGCGTCCTCCGAGCACGTCGGATCGAGTGTCCAGAGCCCTTTTGATATGGCACCAGACACCACTCGGATCAAGACTCCTGCCCAGTTGGGCCGATTGCGATGCGGCAACGATTTGAGTGGCGACAGAGCATCGGGGGCATGCTTCTTGCTGAGTGGTGACGAATATCGCTTGCATGCATGCTGTGGAACGGGCGCATCACCAAACCTACCGCAACATCCCATGTCATTCCTTTCGGTCGGCTATGTGGGAGCCGGGAGTTGTGATTGGGGGCACCTGTCGCCTATCAAAGTGACTAGGTCAGGTACCTAGGCAGGCGGGTGAGAATATACACACGTCTGAGCTTTATGCCTCCATCTGTTTATTTCTTTCTTTCTTCCCTGTGGCAAAAAGCAGGCACACGTACGGAGTAGTGCTCGTACTTGGCTATGAGGAGGCGTCCATGGATGTAAGGGAGAGATTGGTATAAATTACCATCAAGATTACGAGCGTCCAGGACCTTGTGGCTGCGCGTTTGCTGAGCCGTGCCGCCAAAAACAAGCAGCGCTAGACCCGGCTGAGACACGACCTTTTGCCCCAAGACATTACCGGGCCTGGCATCCAATCTCTGAGCGTTTCCCATCTCTGACCACGATTGCTTAGCGCGCTGCAAGTACAGCACAGCAGACAAGAGACAGAGTTTCACATCCCATGTTGGTGAATCAGGGGAAAGCCCGCCTTCTCAGACACGCAGCTGGGGATGAACCACCGGGTTTCGGAGCTGAACATGTATTGATTGCATCGGGCCAAGTGCCAAGTTTTGCAACAGGTGCAGTACTCACATCGTACAGTACCGGTTGTTGGGCGTGGAGAAGAAGAGGCCCGGTAGAGTGAACCGGCGGCTTACTCGTCAGAAGCCTTGTGAAGCCGGAAGAGGCCAGTCAACAAGTGAAGGGATCAATTGCGAGAGAAAGAGAGAGAGAGAGAGAGAGAGAGAAAAAAAACCTTGGAACCTTGAAAAGTTTAGTCGCGGCCCCCTGGCAAAGCCCACAGCATGCACCTGAGCCCCGTAGGCGGTACCCCTGCCGTGGCTGCAGCCGTACAGGCGGTGCTATTGGGCGCTAGGCAGTGGTTAGTGGCTGGCCCGTAGCCCAGGCACGACCGCTAGCATGGACCTGGAGGCCATCACCAGCTGCCGCCGTGCTCAAGCCCCTTCTTGTCATCGCCAGCATTTGATTCCAATTTCTACCCTGGCTGGGCTCGCACGCTTCTCTCTCCACTCTTTTTTTTCTCCTCTTCATCCGCTCACGGCTTCGCAAGGACCAGCATTGCCCTCTTCTTCTCTTCTCCCGCAGGCGAAAATCTCAACTTGGCTTCTGCGTCTCTTGTTCACCACGCTCATTCCCGCCAGCACGCTGCCAACAGCAACCGCTGCCTCCGACTTCGTACAGATCTATTCACCCGACGCCTGCGCCTTGTCCAGTGATAGCTGCCGCCTCAGAAGCATGCTGTCCGCCGCTCTGTGATACCCGACTCTCCTTATTCCAATTCGTCCCTCTCACGACTTGTATAAAAGACCACCAGACCCCTATTGAGTGGCACGTCCGAGCGGCTGCTCCCCCCGTAGTGCCATCGACCAACGCGCAACACCGCCCACTACTTTTTGTACGCATTCTGCCGTGAGCCTGTCCTGCAGGTACCCGTCGAGCGTGACGCACAGCGCGAACTGCCTCCCGGCATCCACAGTCACTATTAGATATCTCGACGGAATCTACTTCGACCACGCCTCTTGAAAAGGCATTCTGCATTTGATAAGAGCTCTGTTCTCTCTTTTTCTCCCGAGCGTCGTGTACGAGACTGTTTTTCTTCCCCTCAAATAGTGGAAGCACATTGATCCTGTTATTACCCATCTGGTACGTCAAATTTACTGTCTTTCTCATAATCTTCAACTTTCAAAGAGTGCAACATGCGATATAGAATCGCGCGCAAAAAAAAAATTGGACAAGGAATATAGAGTGGCCCAACTTGCATCAAGTAGGCTGATATTGAATGCTCCCCTGGTTTGGCCCACCACCCAGGCTACGGCATGTTGACTGAGCCCAATCCTCACAATTACCTGCATCTTGGTTGCGCACTCGATATCTGACATTGCTGCAGTTCAACTTGGCACGCGATACCTACCCGAGGCAGTGGATGAATTAATGACACGATATCCGACATCCTCGGCATAATAACCTGTTTGCGAAGCTTGCGCTGTTTGCGCCCGGTCCGATCAAGATGAACGTATTCCGAAACAAGAAGAAGGCCAAGGATGAGCCGGAGAGCGTCCGTCCATCTATGGAGTCCGAGTCCTCCAGCCCCTTTCGGATGTTTGGCAAAAAGAAGGGCCAGAGCGATGATATCAAGCCCGATCTTGACATCAGCACCGCCCTTCCATCCACCGATGATTTTAGAACCAGCTTGCTCATGACGGGACTCTCGGCTCGATTTTCCATGCTACGCGAGCAAGATGATCCCACGACCAAGATGGGGAAAGCGAGTGATGACAGCGTGCTCTTCCCTCGGGGGCAATCAAATTGGGGCCTTGGCGGAGGCCTACAGGACATCGCCGAGGTCGAGTCGATAAGATCGCCCTCCATCTCTCGCTTGGACGGCTTCAACATAGATGACGCCACCGGAAGCGTCATGAACCGGGCCAAGCCGGTTGATGGAAACAACCTATTTGGCGGCCGGCAAAAAGTCTACAGGCTCCCAGCCAACGGCTCATCAGGAAAGGATGGCAACATGTCCAGCAGAACGCTTCTCGAGGATGACGTGGGTCTGTCGGCTTTCCAGAAATGGCGGCTGGCGGAGAAGGAAAGACAGAGCGCCGAAGGAGGCGAGTCCAGTGAAGCTGAATATCACGAGCCTCCATCAGAATTCCAATCAGAGCCTCAATCGGACTCCTACTTGGAGCCGCTGCAAGAGTCTCACTCGGAACTTTTATCAGAGTCCCGGTCTGAGACTAGCCGACGGCGAGAAACAAGCTCAACGGTTTCATCAGTTGCGGCTCGCTACTCCACCGCAACCTCGGTTACCTCCCAGGGCGCACCGTCCGTCAAGGATTCTCAGGTCACCTCGTCGGCTTCCACAGCTTCTGCGGAGCGTGTTCTTAGGACAAAGCGCCTGTATGAGCAAGGTCTCAACCGTGAGCTTCACGACCAGCAGTCCTCGGCCGTGTCCAGAATGGACTATCTATCCAAGGGGCGCCCCTTTGCGTCCGCGACACCAGAGGTGACGGCTTCACCAACTGCCAGCTTGTTTGGTGATCGCTTGCTTGACCGTCGACCGATCCTGGCAAAGGCTAGTGCCCCCAACCTGCGGTCCTTCACACCCGGCTCTGCGTCGCCTTCTCCCGCCGAGCCCAGCTCCAAGTTCCCAACCTCTGCTACCAAGTCGAGCTTTGTAATTCCGCCCATCAGCCCCCCGATGAGCGAGCCTGAAGAACACCCCCTGCTTACCATTCAGCCCAATGATAGAGGCAAGGCCACGGCAATGGGCGTTTTTGAGAGACCGGCTGAGAGATATGACGACTCCACTTATGCCCAGCGACAAATACAGCTTCAGCAGGGACGAGAAACTCCCGTCAACAATCACCGTTCCATGGAATCCAGCGCCTCCGTTTCGGATTCTAGGTCGCACTCTTCTTCGGCGATGCAAAGGAAGCCGCTGGAGAATGCTGAGCCCGCTACAGCCAGGACCGCTGCCTCTGAAGATCCATCATCCTTTTTTGATGACAGCGATGACTCTTCCGTCCTGAGCGGATTGTTGGCCACTGGCAACCCCCCAAGGCTCTCTGTCGAAAGACCTAATGATGGTGACCACCCAGCCTTCAAGAACTCGGCCATCCCAGCTCCCCTTTCACTTGGCCCCAGAGTGTCGGGCGGCCTTTCACCCACGCCCAGTCCCATGTCTGGGCCCCCTCAGGATTCTCCCACATTACCAAATAACGGCTTGAGTGGCATGGTGCGGGCACATCTGCGTAGCGACAGCAATGCCTCTTCCATCTATGGCATGCCGCCACAAGAACCAGAGCAGAGTGCAGTGCAGACCACGGCGCAAAACACGTCGCAGAGCGGTTTGGGCTTGGATTATGACCGTAGCCCCGGTTCGGCGCGATCGCCTGCTAATGTCCGAGGTATGATGTCTCGATCTCCTTCTCGCCACAGGACGTCAAACGACGAGGTAGATCGGGAGGAGGAGGACGAATTTGCTCGGCATCTTGCGGATGGCGCTCGACGCGTCCGTGAGAAGCTCGGCTCCATGGTTGATCCCGAGATGGATAAGCCCTCTCCGACGGCAGTGCCATCCTTGGAGAGTCTCAAGGATGTCCCACCTCCGCGGTCGAACACATTGGGCATCCTAAAGTCGAAATCCAGCCATACCTCGCTCTTTGATCGCCAACGCGACCAGAGCCAACCAAGGGCCATGAAGATGGTCATGTCATCGACCTCGGGCAGGAACATGTCACCCTCTGCCTCTCGGAGAGGATCCGCCGAGAACGGAGACGATTCGCGTAGGGGTCGCTCGACGCAAGCCCGAGAGCGACCATTGGAGGACGGAGCCGCAACAGACAAGGAGGATAGCGTCCATGTTGGTCTCAAGGCCTTCCGTCAAGCACGCCTCGAGCTCCAGAAGATGAAGGATCTGGAAACAGTCCAACGACCGTCGGAACGGCCCCCAATGAGTGCGCGAGTAGGGTCCCACGACATCGGCGGCCCACCACCCTCCATGTTTAACAGAAAGGCGCGTGATGAGTCTCGGCATGGAAGTGGTTCTCGGGCAACCTCCCGAGCAGGATCGCGAGCTCCGTCGGAGCGAGAGAGGAGCGGATCAGAAGCAAGCAACACTGGTCCACCTCCGCTTCGGCCAATGCGGCTGAGAAACGGATCGAATGCGTACGACGATCAGTATATGCCCGTTAGTCCGCCTGGCAGTGCCAGGAGTGCCACGGGCATGAGGCACGGCCCCCCAAGTGCCCGACAGCGCCCTCCTTACGAGGCTGGGCAGCCATCCCCGATGGCCTCTCCCGTTGGCATGGGTACGAGATCTAGAACCGGCAGCCTGCTCGGAGCGACGGCCTCGACTCCGAACCTGTTGTCGAATGCACCTGCTCCTCCGCTGCCACCAATCAACCCCCGGCGCAAGAATGCCCTCGGCCGAGCCAGTGAGGATGACATGCAATCGCCGCGGGTCCCCGGAGGCTTCCCCGGTGCAGATGACTCGGACGATGACACGCTGGCATCGCGTCGACAAAAGTTGCGCAAGGCCACAAGCGAAGGCACCAGCTTGAGATCCCGAAACAGCCCTTCCAGCAACGGCGTGAGACCACCCATGCCTCCTCAGGCAAACTTGCCCAACAACAGATTTCCCGGCGGTCTCTTCTAAGACCGTAATCATGCCCTCTTGCCTCCAATTCTTCTTCTTCTTCGAAGCATGACTGCCTTGCAAGTCATTGCTCATTTTCACTTACTAGTTGTGATGTCCCCATCTAGCCTGGCGAGGCAAACGAGTAAAGAACGACAAAGATACCTCCAACAATACATTGACATTGTAATACTATAACGGCTGCTCAATACCATACATGCGTGGGGTGCTTTTGAGCTTATTTCTGATTCTTCTTTGACATTTTTTGTACCTTCTTACTATTTTCTTTTCCCCTTTTTCATCCTCTATGATGCGTGCTGATTCGGGGATGTAAATTCTTGGGGAACTTTTCTTTCTTTTCCTTTTTACTTGATTTTTTTCTTCTCCTTGTACCTCTGTAGAGAAGCGGTTTGGAGGTGGACAGTTTTATCAGGCGGGACTTGAAATCATAATCATGGCGTCGGGATTTGCTCTTACGAAAAAGAGACTAGTCACAGGAATCAATTCACATGGAAAGGTATACGGGGTGGGGTTTTCGGGAGAGCAATAGGGGGCGGATTGGTGCGGAAAAGTGGCACTAGATGTAGTACTACTAATCTGCGTTGTACGCCGTACGTTGGGTGAATTGAAGACGAACTAAGAAGATGAAGAGAGGAGTGCCTATTTTGCCTGTTTAGCCGTGTAGCCGTACGTTGTGATTTGATCAAATGGTATTTCATTGACGACAATTCGGAGTTATAGCAGTTGCTTGCTGGCTCTATTACTCCAAACTCTGACAAGAGAGTCTGTCGTATGATGAATACATTGGGGAAATACTCGTTTCTAGTTGGGAGTCCCAAGAGGCAAACGAGGCGCCTCCTCCAAGGCATCGGGCAACGCCTCGCGAAGTCCCCGAGCTGAAGGAGCCTGAAGCCAACGTTACGTCGGGGCCCGTCGGCTGGGAACACCGATTTTAGTGCTTTTTTTTCGGTGTGTGACTTGTGGCTTGGGAATAGGACGGATTGGGTGTTCTCTTTTGCCAGGTTTTCTTATGCTTGTGCTTGTGCTCCTCTGTGTTCTTACGTGGGGGAAATGTGAGATGAACTAGCTCGAGTGGGAGTGGTCGTTTTCCAAAGATGTATTATTTTACGAGGTGCAGCTCTTTCTTCTCGATGCGTTTTTATCAACTACGAATATCTTCTGGGGGTTCTTGATAGCAGTCTTTTTGCCTTTCAAGTCTTTTGTTCTTTTGTGCAGCAAACCTTGGTGCGTTTTCCCTTTCTTGTTCCCGTCAATTGAGCAAAATTGCCCATCTGGAGGCGGAGGCGGGGTTCGCGACAACTTGCTAAGCCTCATTCTAGCTCCTGTTCCAAGACAACTTACGGAGTAAAAGAAATAAGAACAGAACAAAACAGCCATGGCGTTTATCCGGCCATATAAGCCCTCTGACTTTGAGGGCATGTCGCACATTGTGAGTTCCCCAAGAAAAAACCTTCTTTTTTCTTCCTGCCGTGCCGTGTTTTCGTGAAGAGAGATGGCCTTGTTACCCCACAAACTTGACCCCAAAATGTCACTTTGCTCACGCCGAAATCTCACGGTGACGGCAAGCTTCCCGCCATGGCAAAATCTCACCCCCGTCTTCAACCTCCTTTTCTTTTCGCCCATTCCTCATATGCTTTAACTTTTTTTTATCCCCTCGTGATCAATAAGAAATTTGTTTCTCACACTCTTTCGCCTCCCCCCCCTTTTCACAGTGCCGCGAGACGCTCAACCCTGCCCTCCGTCCCTCCGTGGCCGGCCGGCGCCTCGCCCCCTACTTGCTGGACTCACCAGTACACGCACCTCTCGCCGACGACATGCTTTGTGCTCGATGACGGCTCCGGCCGGCCCGTGGGCTACTGTATCGGGTGTCCCGACATTGCCGCCTTTGTGGCCGCGTACGACTCGTATACGAAGGAGGTGCTGGACGTCTCGCCCGAGGTGACGCGGCCCGACGACCTGGAGCGCAAGGAGCCGCTCTTCTTCGAGGACGGGAGCATCAATGAGGTGTTTTTGTCGCGGCTGGCGTATAACCCGCAGTTGCTGCTGATTGATGGCAACGCCGATCTGTTGGCGGAGTACAAGGCGACGATGCACATTGACTTGCTGGACGAGTTCCAGGGCAAAGGGTGGGGGAAGCAGCTCATTAGTAGTTTCGTGGAGAGCATCAGGGACGTTGCGCAAAAGGACGGCAGCGTGAGCAAGGGCATCTGGATCGGCGTGGCGGGGGATAACGGCAAAGTGGTGCCATTCTACGAGAAGCAGGGCTTCAAGCTCAAGCAGCGGCCTGTGGAGGGCAAGACCTTTTTCCTGGTTAGGGACTTTTGAGGGTAGGGAGATTTGTACAAGTAGATGAAGACGGGGGTACGGTTGACGGATACTGACGAGTAGCAATGTCAAATTGAATGGTTTTTTTTTGGTATTTGATTTTTTGACTGTGTTCTTTTATAAATAATCTCCTTAAGCTATCTCAATTTGTCCCAATAAATCGATCAAGTAAACCTGACATGGAAGGTGCTCGGGCATTTTTTCCGTACGTCGAATGTCTGCTCGTATTTTTGCTTTCCAGCGGGGGGGGAAACAAAAGAAAATGACGTTGGTGTGAATTTTCCCCAACAAGTCGTATACATGACGGTGGAGATGGAGAAGAAGAAAGCGTCAATCTGCCGCCCAGTGTAATAGTACAAGGTTCCCGCGAACAACCATTCCGTAGCCCATGAATTCCCAATAACCCAAGGAGGTAAAGAAGTGGTGAAGAAGTAGAACCGAAGAAGAAAAGAGTCCAAAAGTTGCGTTCGTCGAAATACAATAGAGAACAAAGGGTATCGCACAGGAGCTCTGCTCCAAGAGAGAGAGAAAAAAGAGGCCGAATCGTTTTTGGTCGTATACAATAAAACTGTCGATGCTCAACGCCAACCGGACTAAGATTTCATAAAGCGTAGTTGTATGGGTGGAGTGCTGGCGAGGGCGTCAGTCGGGGTATTCGGGATGATGAGGATGATGTCGAGACAAACCTTTTGTGAAGCAATTAGCACATGGGGCAGTGGGAGCACTGCTTGTGGCCGCATCCAGTGCAGGTCGTGCTGATGACAATCATGCCACCGCATTGGCAACAGTACTCATAGGCGGGCATGTTTGCTGAAGTGGAAGTTGTTTGAAGTTGCAAGTGAAGGAGCTTATGGCGAGATGTCTGCCTTGTTGGAATAAGTTGTAATGATGGTCTGAAGGGAGTGTAGAGTGTAGAGAGAAGTAGGAGCAAAAGAGTGAGAAAGGGATGGAGAGGAGGAGGAGGATCAACTTATAGTTCAAACAAGGTGTCTGAGATGGTGGGCAGGCTAAAGACTGTAACGGCAAAATGGGAAGCATGTTGAATCCAAGGTTACGGCTCTTACATCAAGGTATTAGTCCTAGCACGACTAGGACATCAATGGTTAGTAGTCCATACGGGACGGGGCACAATGAGACCTGTCCATGGATGGCTTTGCCGCATGAAACATGGTACAATCTCTGCAGAAAAAGCCTTGGCCAGGCAGCCCTCCGATGCTGAGCTGTTGGCCGTGGCTCACGGAACAGGTGGACCCCAAATATCAAGAACGAAGAGGAGGAGGAGGAGGAGGAGGAGGAGAAAGCCGCTGAGGAAGATGGATGGATGGACCGCCCAACCGGAGAGATTGATTGGCGAGGCCCGGCAGATGCAACTGAGACGAGACGAGACGAGACAAAAACTTATCGGGTTCTGATGACGCATTTCCATCTGTCATGAGCCGCATCAGGCAATTGGAGAGCCGCCATAGGTGGGATTGGCGATACTGCTAGCTGGAGTGGCGCGACACCAGCAGGGATGGCGATCTGCTCTAGGGCATGGGGTGCATCGTGATTGGGCCGCGGGGCCATCGGGCGAGGGCATCTCGCAGCAGCGACACAAGACCCCGAACTGGGGGTGAATGTTTTTGGTAATTCGATTTGATGTTTTTTGATGTCGATGCTTTTTTTGTGTACTACGGTAGGCAGGTAGATGGAGGTTGAAATAATACATCAAATACGAAAAAAGCCACAGCTTAGGTGAGTAGTACCCAAGTACATGCTTCGTCCATCCCCCGGAGTGCCGCCGACTGGGCAAAACTCTGCCAACTCTTCGCCTTCCACGCTCCCCGACTCTTCCCGACATTGCACACAACACATCGTCAGAGCGTGGGATGCTTTTTCTCCTCCCTCAAAATCCTGTGCATCGCATGACTCCTCAAAACTCGGCGGCAATGAGGCCATCAGCAGGCAGGCAGTCAATCCCCCACGCCCAAGCGGCCAGAACGTCCACGGCTGAATAGTCAGAGTTTAGGGTTTCCTCTGGCCTGCTAGCGGACGAGGAGACGTGCGGGGAAGCTCAAGCACGGACAAAGTGGCGGCAGGGATAATCGCTATGGAGGACGGCTTTGATGGGCCATGAGCGGCTGCTCAGGCATGCTGCAGGCTGCATGTTGCCTGGGTCGAATGGATAGTACCGTACTTGCGGCGTGCGCTACGGGGGACTGACTGCAGCTCGATGCAGCCAGGTCATGTTTCCCTGCCGTTGAGTCCCATGTGCGGTATGTGCTGCCGAATCCAGCCCAGCCGAAGTTCGAGTCATATTGAATCCTTTTCCGTCTCAGCCGGGCTGCGTTCTCACGCACCCCAGGTGGCGACGGGTCGTCATTCCGTACGAGCAAGTCTGGTCTCAATCCAGCTCTCTCTCTCGAAAAAAAAAAGTACAGTACATGACACGAGACATACGAAGAGATGCCCAACAGAAAGAGTGAAACACAAAACGTTAAGCAAGATGGAAGGGATCGACGACCCGGCGGAAGCCATGACGGATGCTCGCAAACCAAGGCAAAACTCTGAGCTTGTCCCTGTCACGAGCCAGGGGGGGCTGTGGTTGTGGCAAACCCCGTCTACTGTACGGAGTACATACGTCTGCAACCTGAGCCTGACTGCGGCCTCAGCCAACCCGCCCGCAAGGTTTCGTGGTGGTGGTCTGTCGCTGTCGAAATTATTCGGAACACCAGCTTGCCATCGTGTGAGTGCGTAGCGTGTCCATTCTCGGCCAGGGAAATTTCCCAAGTCCAGCGGGGCAATCCGGGGAAGCGATCCTGGTCTCTCAATCTACGTCACTGCAAATCGCCGAAATAGCCTTGTTGATTTGATGTTGCTCAAGTGGCAGATCGCCGCCCAGCTGTGCCTCCTGAGTGGCAAATCACCGAGTTTTCGTACGCGGCAAGTACCATTTGCAGCAGCAGAGACGCCGTCCGGGTACTTGGACCATACAAGGCGATATATTGCAAGGTTTCACAATGGAACTCTCAACTACGGCTGATTGACATGGTAAGCCCCTGGTCACAAGCTATTCTTGGCTTTCGATGGTGGCGGATTGATGCCCACAATGCCGCTGCAAGAGCAAGTGTAAGTGGTTGAGTGGGCTGCTGCATCTCAGGGCCAACCGATTGTCTTGCATGTGCTGCCATGTCCAAGTGTATCACATATCACCCGAAGCCCCTCTGTCAGAGGCTGTAAGAAGTCTCGATTGGGACATTGGCCCTGTGGTCTTTGCCGTCGCCGTCGAGTAAGCAGTGCTAAGCGACATCTTTCAGACGCAGACGCAAACCGCTGCTTGCATGATTCGCCGACCTCAGTCCTTTCATCCCACGCGGGCTGCGCGCGCTCAAATGTGACCTTGAAACCCCTCTTGATGACTGTTGATGCCTCGGTCGGGGGACCAACGTTCGAATACGAGCCCAGAGCTCATGAAGGAGGTGCCGTGCCGCTCACTTTCGGAGTTAAACCGGGAAGAAGGACGCTCGATTTGAATCTCTCTCTGTTGGGCCATGCATGAACCGGTGCTAGCCTTACGAGCCAACCCGCATTGTGCTTTCTAATCTCCATCAAAGCGTGTGCTGTATTTCGAAATAGCCTTGCAGACACAAGCACATCTGGTGAGTAAATGCTGCCATAATGAAGTGTAATTACATTGATTCGTATCACCATGAATAGCGAGCCCCCTCCATCCACGCCCTTGTCAAGGATTTGTATACGTCAATGGCATCACGGTCGCACCCGCAAACGTCACCTTTTTCAACTTGCCCACGTCCACCCCATGCAGTACACGCGCATTCACCGGATGAGACTCCTTGTTTCTCCCATAGACTTGACGAGAATGCTTACTCAGCGCTCGTGCCTCGTCATGAGAGAGTTGGTTTCGGAGGTTTGTCATGTTGATACCGCAAGTGCGGCAGAACGTTTTGCTCGTCAGCCCATTGGCGAATGTATAGCGGCCAATGGCATCCTCGGAACCTGAGAGGACTATGTTTTCGGGCCTAGGGAAGAGCCAGATGTATGCATTCTAGAGTTTCAGTTTAGAATAATGAGCAGATGGATAGTCAAGCTCGCAAATTGAAAGACACAACTAACCCGAGAGCAGATGCTACAGTTGCATACAACGACCACTCCTTCGCTAGATTCATCCAATGGCTTGCATGAGAGAGCCACGGTAACTGCACCGCAGTGACAGCTTCCAGTGTACAATTGGCTGCCCTCAACATTTGGCGGGATCTCTCCCTTGTGCTCTGGAGGCAAATACTCTGGTCCAATCTTGGAGTTGAAGATGCTGTAAACTGTTACTTTTTGCTCTTTGTCTGGTTTTACCTGCCAGCATGACTTACTGTCTTCGTTCCAAGGAATCCACATTGACATTCTGCAAGGCTCGTGTCTATCCGTTCTTGTGAGCAATACGACCATACGAGCTAAATACTTGCCACAACTCACATTCAGCAACAATTTCAGGCGTGGAGGACCATTCGGCATCCTAGAAAGCAAACTCGTTGCGCATTTAGGACAAAACTGTAATCAAGTTAGCATCCTCTCGGATGCCCATCGTCCATTCCCCGACTTTGCGTACCTTGTGGATCTTATTGCCCGGCCCAAAAGTGTAAGACTCGAGTCCCTCCTCGGTTCCCTTGACGATCCTAAAGTTGCTCTCTTCGTCTGTCAAAACGTATAGGTTTCCCGTGCGGCTGCAGAAGCTGCAATCGCATTCCACGACGCTTCTTAGCTCGGGGAGGTTGACTTGGTAGACAAAGTTGCCGCAGTGGCAGTTGCCTCGATATGTGCGCCGGCTTGGCTCGTCTTGGCCTTGAGTCGCTGTCATGATGAATGTGAGGATACAAAGTAAAACGACGCCGTCTATGCTGAAGATGATGAATGCGCACGAAACTCTCTGCTATGAGTATCGTATGAACTAAAGAAATGACTTCTCTCTAGAAAAGGTGAGGATTAATCTTCCCTTGAGGCGTGCAGGAAAAGAGCTTCGTTCCAAACCGGAGCTGCGTTGTGTTTCGCTTCCCGCCTATTAACTCTTGCAGTTGTCATAAGCAAAAGACCCCTGTCTCAAAATATTTGGCCAAAATAATTGTGACTTGCTGTCTTAAGCCACTTCCCCAACAAAGGATGGCTCAATACTATCAATATGCCGGACTAGTGTCAGATTTCATCAGCTATCAGACTGTTTCCTCCTGGCTAAAATAGGTCAAGGAGAAGGAAAGACAAGGAAAACGTTGAGAGCGCCGAAAATGGCAGTCGGGTAATTCTAACTGTGCCGCAGTGGAGAATAATCCCGGTCAAGGTTATGTAGTCAAGGTAGTATTGCAAAATATGGTCTCTTTGGAGGGCGACGACCCGAAAGACGAGGATGAGGTTGGTGATGCTGCGTTGAAGAATCCACTCAGGGACAGCTATGATGATGTATAAGCGAAGAAATTTATATCATTGTGATGACTCTGACCGCCTGGAAAAAGTGAGCTGCGGTGATAAATATGCACGATTGCAATGAGACCGAGGTTTCGCTTCCACCGGTCCTGCATGTATGCATCTACGTTCTGTTGACTGCACTAGGCCGGAACAACGCCATGTTGGTAATGAGATAAGAAAGTAGCTGACTGATATTTATTCTTATCAACGAGCTCAGCAACCGAAACAGGGAATTTCTTCAGGGGCGGATGGATTTGTTGGCAACGAGGAGGATTGCGGCGGTCCACTTTTTGTTCACTAATCATGGTTGTCAAGGTGCGACTTTGTTGAGGCAGAGTTTAATTGCTTTGGGGAGGATAGGGAAGAGACACGTGTTGGAAGGGTGACAGTTGATCAATTTGAATGGTGGTTCTTGGATTGGTTGTGCGGATCGGGTTGAGATGAGTTGTGTGATTTGCTGCTACGACTCCCGACTACCTGCAGGCTGGAATGATGTTGAATTCGGTAGACCAAGATAGACGCATAGATATAGATAGATTTTGTAGATCAATGCAGATGTAGTTGATCAATATAGAGGTATTAGATGATGATATACATAGTAGATAGACATTGACTCAGTAGATGGAGATGGATGTAGTAGACGGACATGGACGCAATGGATCAATATGAGCAGCTGCTATCAGCTATGACACAGGCATGATACATCTCCCTTCTAGCCATTCCGCCGATTCCTCATTCACCTCATCCCAGGTTTCCCAAACTTGTTGCGCATGCTCTTTTATCCAAGAAATAGGGATAATCACATCGCCCTCTCCCGGGCCGGGATCCCTTAGGAACAACAGCTGAAAGCTCAGTATCAAGTCACTACTTTCCACAGCCTGGTATGCTGACGGGTTTGCCCAGCTTCCGGTGATTATAATTCTCTGCTGACAGCCAGGGACTTGCATAAGCCCTCCCTCTTGCCTCTCTTCCCACCTCTCGATGATTAATGTGCGTTGTTCTGGGACTAGTTTCGACAAGATGACAATCTTGACATTGTGATCCGAGTCTGCGAACCAAGCTCTTGCCTTGGCCCTCATGTCCTCTAAAGTCTGGGAGTATCCTGCGTCAAACACAATAGTTGGAAACCTAGGTCTGGGACGTCGTTCCCTCGGCCCCCCAGATGAGTCTGCTTGCTTTGCCCCAGCACTGCGGGAGGGATGTCGTGTATTATAAAAAGTCGCGTGTCCTTTATAAGCCCATCTTTGTCCCAGACCCATCCAATCGATATGACTATAGAGTTTTTGGTACAACGTCCCGCCAAGTTCTTCGTGCACTAGCGTTGGAATCGTTATCATCAGACACTGACAGTCTTCATTGTACACAGAGAGGCGGATCTTGTGCGTCTCGTAACCTTCAATCTAGCCCCTTGAAAACCGTAGGAGATACATCTACATGTAGAAGAGAGTCAGAAAGAAGGGCAAGAAATGACATGGTGATGGGCATGGGTCGAACGTACTGGTGACGTGTAATGCATCCCCCGGTGCGGCATCGGTTGCTCTGATCAGATCTCCAAGATTGGTAAATCGGATCGTTCGCGATGAAGACGGCGGCTCTTCCATTGACTGGGGCATTTTGACCTGTGTGTGTGTAGCAAATTGACAGACGGCATTAGATTTGAGTAGTAGGAATAACGCTTAGCACAGTGTTAAATGTGAGGTATATTTATAGGTCCATCTGGTGTAATGTTTACGCAAATACGCTCTATTAAACTTTCCCAAACAGCCATGGTCGATACATGTGGAACACAACCAACATGTACCTAACAATATACGGGTAGTGTTACTCCAAAGGGTTGTTGTAAATACCTGGCACCCAACAGTCTCCGTCATGCTTCTCGATGATCGCCATCACGTCGGCTAGCCTGGCATCTGCCGGTGCGTCATCAAGCATCCACGCGTGCTTCCCTGTCAGGTCTTTAATTCATGCCTGTTTGTAACATGCTTTCGGTCCGAACATCTCTCATATGAACCAGAAATGTACCCATGTCGCACCATTTTGAATAACGTTCTTCTCGCGTTCTGCTTCCAGCATCGCTATCTCACCGGCTTTTGCGATGACAGACAACTAGACGATCGGAGGCTTTATGAGATCATCTTGTTCAGGTCGATGCCTAGGTAAGATTCATCCTCCTTGATTTTAGAGAGTTTATCGATGTAGTACCAGTTGGAGTGCTCTGAAGATCTGCTTTGTTGCACCTAAAGGGCCAACTACCTCGTTAAAGTAGGTTTAGATAGCCCTGGGTGTCTTGCAACTGATTCGTAACGAGGAATTTTTGCGAATTCATTGGTGAGTTGCGGTATTAGTTCCCTTTACGATGTGGCGTCTGAATCTGTAGTGAAATGGAGAGGTGAGTGTCGTTACATAGGTATGAATTGTTTGCGAGGCGTGTGGGAACGCACAAGGTTACCATGTCGGTCACTTCCTTCGGGTAGAGTGGGCTGAGTAACTCGGGAGTCCCTTTGGATAGACAGATGCGAATCGCGTCACCATCAAGTCAGCCCTGAAAGGGTAGCGGTAGGGTTCCATGTGGATGATTCTGACTGCCGGGCATCATGTACGGTATTGAATCGCCTCCTGTGTGGAAGAAGTTTCTTCGAGTCCTCGACCATCTGGGTGCCTGCTCGATGTATTTATTCTTCAGAGCTTGTGCCAGTGTGCTTGTGACGTGATTGGGTTCTATTTCGTGCCGGACTTTGTCAGATAGAAAAATGCCGGCGAGCTCTGTAACGTTTAAGAGGTCCGAATGGGCTTCAGCTGAGCCTGTGTCCATTCTCTCATCTGTAGTTTCCATCTTACCCTAGAATTGAGCATCCATGTCATCTCAGAATTGGGTGCAGTCGAACGTCGGCCCGTTCGAATTTATTCCGTATGATTGGTAGTCGTCTTCTTCATGTTGGTGATAACAGGTGGTTATTAGGAAATTTCGACTAAAGTTGTTAGGTAGGAGATCCACGTTATTCCAAAAGTTCCGTGGGTTGGTTGGAGCGGGAGTGGTAGGAGGGTTGATAATCATTGAATGTATCCAATGGGGAGAGGGCTGCTCTATAGCCATGTGCAATGTGAAAGAGCTCATCCAGTGGTTGTATGTGTTGTCGAGTAATGGGGTAGCTGTCATGGCATAGACGATGAATAATGTTGAATAAAATGCAATGCCTCTTAGTTGGCCAGCTTCTTCAAGCTGCCAAGATGGATTTGGCTCTTCGGGTTCCGCACCTAAAGAAGAAGGAGTGGCTCAAGGTCAGAGTCATAGCTGATGGTAAGAAAAGAGGTTTACCTACATGTCTCTCTCATTGATGAACATGACGGTAATAGAGTATGGAATGGTTGCAATAGTTTCCTGTGCTTAGTCGTCAGCATTTGCTTGATGAATCTGTAGACATGCTGTGGCAATGATGATCGCACCTCGGTTCTTGAGAAGATGGTGGGGAGATCTCGCGTCTCTCCCTTTGATAATGTCTTCTTTTGCCAACAAGTATAGTCAAAGCCTGCGCTCTTGTCGTCATCACTGCGAAGCGGTTCCACATAGAAGCCAGGTTTCTCTGTTGGTACAAGATCACAAATGACGATCTCTGCTTGATGGCTGGGAGAGTCGTCCAAGTTGCGGTGAAGCTGTAGCAGACATAGCCTTGTGTGAAAGTCCGGTCTGAGGCTGTGTCTGTCGCCCCCTTGTCTTTGTTGAAATTCTTCTTTGCCATCTAGAGTACCAAAGTGGTCAGCTTGAGACTGCTGAGGAAGTCAGAAACGAAGACACAGCTTACCATCTGCCTGTTCCTTCATATATGCAGTTGTATGATGATGTCGCAAGCTGAGTAGTGGTGAAGAGAGTCAATGATGAGAAACACCCATGTCTATTATGTTTGTGTACTTGTGTCGATAAGAAGAAGAGCACGAGTTCTGTGGGTAAGATGAAGAATGAAGAGAAGACAGCGAGGGCATCGAGAGTTTATATAGATGGCTACATAGGTATGTGATTTTGTAGACTTGAGTGTTGTTCATGATGCTTCAAGGCAGACCAAGAACACGTAATTGGAAAGTCGGTCAACGGGCAACTGCCTCTGAGTTGTCAATTCACGATGCCGTATTTCCCTGTTTTCTGCCTGAGATAGCTGTGTTACTTGGAGTTTTGTATGCATTCTCAATGCATGTTGCCGCAAGATGGGCTTGAGTCATCTCACCCAATCCATCCATCTTCATACGCTTGCATGCTGGCAGCTGTCTCGATCTCACTCAATTCCTTCCATCTCAACTTTCTTTATCATCAGCATCAACTCCGTAAATCTCCATCTATACATTCAGCTCCGCCTCCATGTCCATTTCCATCCATTGCCGTAAGTCGCTACCAACAGACTCAACAACCCAGTAAGATGACAGGGCAGGCATCCGACAATTCACAAACGCCCTGCAACTAACCGTCATCTGCCGGCTTGTGGAGCAGTGAGACCTTGACCGCTTGAGTCAATGCACCGGCGATGGCTGTCAAACCAAACCTTAAACACTCGACAAATTGAATCCATCGCGGCGAGTGCATTGACGGCATCTTGGTCCAGGCATCAGCATTCAATCCCCCCTGTATGCTCCATAGCGCTGTAACGGATCTTCCCAGGCACTGCATACGGGGCCTCTAGCGGGCAAGCGTGGCTGCAGCTTAGGCCATTTCCTCCCTAGTTTTAGTGGCTGTGTCTAAGGCATCTTCACTAGGCAGAACTTCAACTCCAATGGAATGTAAACTTGACATCAGCACTGGCAATTGCTCGTATCTGCCGTGTCAAGGCGTGACTCAGCCTCAGCCATTGAACTGGCGGCTCACATGCAGACGGATACGAGAGCCGAGAGGCTTTACGGCACATGAGATTGACCCTTGTCGTCCCTTTCTGGCAGATTGTTCCATCTCTCTGGGGGACCTGCTTGTTATGGCAGTTGCTCTCGAGTGTTGAGGCTGAGAATGAGCAATGAATCCCTGACGATATACAGAGCCCAAACTCTACCAACCACAGACAGGCGAGTGAATCCGACGGCAACATTGAATTGGAATTGCAGACCGATTTTAGCGCACCATGCGATGCAGGCATGACGAAGTGGAGGTTCTCCAGCCCAAGCTTGTGCGGCTGAGGCCAACCAAAGTCTCCCTGTACTAACCCCAAGACGAGATGGCTTTGAACAATCATTGCATCTCTCTGCATTATAAGTACAAAGGACGGGTTGTTCAGTTGAACATTACTGGAACGGCGTCATCGGCAGTCTCATTGGTTGAGTCTCTGCAGCGTTTCCGCTCGTCTTACCTCCCCTCCCCTCCCCTAGGATGGTGTCATCTAATTTACCCTCAACTTCACCCAAGATTCTACGGATAGAAACCTCTAAAGAGCCTCGCAGCCATGACCAATCTCAACAAACAGAATCCGGATGCTGGCGTTCCGGTTGTTCGCGCCCAGCACGAGCAGCTCCCCATCCGTGAGGAGAAGCCCAAACAAGGGGCAGCGGATCTGCCTCCCTATGACGCTCACGCCGGCCCTGTTGACCTTCAACTGCATCACATCGCTGCCAAGGATGCTCTCTTTGTCAAGATACAGCCTCCCAAGGAACCCTCAAAGCCTATTAGCCATGTAGCCTGCGATGTCGTCCTGGTGATTGACGTATCTGGGAGCATGTGCTCGGCTGCTCCTGTGCCTGGCGAAGGCGCAGAAGAAACAGGCCTTTCCGTCTTGGACTTGACCAAGCACGCTGCATTCACCATTATCGAGACAATGGATGAGAGGGATCGCCTCGGCATTGTGACGTTTGAGACTGAATCCAAGGTGGTGCAGTGGCTGGAGCCCATGACCGACGGCAACAAGGAGGAGGCTCGCAACAGAGTCAAGGCCCTGAAACCAATGGGCTCGACCAATCTCTGGCACGGCATGCTGGATGCCATTAAGCTCTTCAACAAGGAGCAGGACAGCCACCGGGTGCCAGCCATGATGGTCTTGACCGACGGAGAGCCAAACCACATGTGTCCGTCCAAGGGCTACATCCCCAAGCTGAGGTCCATGCCGCCGCTGCCCGCCACCATTCACACGTTTGGCTTCGGATACAGCCTCCGATCCGGGCTGCTCAAGTCCATTTCCGAGTTCAGCGGCGGCAACTACGCCTTCATCCCCGATGCCGGCATGATTGGAACCGTCTTTGTCCACGCCATGGCCCACTTGCAGTCCACTTTTGCAACCAAGGCTTCGTTGAAGCTGACATATGCGGCCGCGCTTGAGGTCGAGGAGACGGTTGCCGATACTGTCGACAAGCATGCCCCAGTTGATGTTGGCAATGGGCAGAAGGAGTTGACCATTTCCCTGGGAAACATCCAGTACGGACAGTCGCGAGACCTTTGGCTCCGCTTCAAGGGTGACGCACAGGAAAAGCAGGCCTCTGTTGAAGCCACTCTCACATACGAGGAGACGGAGAAGCCATCGCCAGGACTGGTCTCGGCACGCCTCGGTGACGATGCACGTGGCGTGGTGACCGTCTCCATGAATGAAGTGGTCTTTCATGAATCACGAGCACTCGTCTGCAAATTCATCTCGTCTCTGTTCCCGCTCGCATCGGATGGAGAATACAGGGCACTGACGACAGTGGACGAGCACGGAACATCAGAAACAGCTAGCAACACTCATCGAGTCTCTGCCCGGCCGTGAACTTACTGACGATCTGAACAAGGCGCTGATGGATGATCTCAAAGGCGCAGAGCCCAGGGGCCAGATCAGCATCGCCCTGTCGACGCCGGAATTCTTTGTCAAATGGGGTCGGCACTTTTTGCCGTCGTATGTCAATGCCCTCAGCCGCCAGATCTGCAACTCGTTCAAGGATGCGACACCGCTTCAATTCGGCTCCCAGAGCCCGCTCTTTATTGCTTGTCGCGATCGTTTGGACAATGCCTTTGACAACATTCCGGCCCCTGAGCCGTCCCGGGTCATTTTGCGCAACAGAGGCAGAGGCAACAGCAGCGGCACCAGCTCTCACGCTTCGTACACGAGCATGGCTAGGTACCGCAACTCCTCGGGCGTGTGCTTTGCTGGCTCGACCACCGTGGAGCTGGCCTCGGGCAAGATGACGGAGATGAGAAAGCTCAAGAGCGGGATCCGGGTGCGCACGCCTCTCGGGCCGAGAAAGGTGGCCATGGTCCTCAAGACACGGGTGTCGAGCGAGGTGCTCTACCGGATCGGCTCGCTGCTCGTCACGCCGTGGCACCCGCTGTCCACGGACGGCAAGAACTGGGACTTTCCGGCCAACATGTCGGACGTTGCGGTGCTCTACACTGGCTTCATCTACTCTGTCTTGCTGCAGCCGGACAGGAGGCCAGATGCGCATGCCATCCGCGTTGCCGATACCTGGGGTGTTACGCTGGGACACGGCATCACGAGGGGAGCAGCTGATGTTCGAGCGCACGAGTTCTTTGGCGACTATGTAAGAGTGAAGATGGGGCTGATGAAGCTGGAGGGCACGGGCAGGAAAGGCGTCGTTAAAGGGGGGGGCATTGAACGGGATCCTACGACGGGACTTGTGGAGGGGATTTCGATGCATGTCGGACAATGCACGCACTGAGAAGAGAGTACCAGTTTGATGTAAAGGGGGCAATGAATCCACGCAATGTCTAGGTACATGTAGTTTATGATTATGGATAGCAACAGCAACGTCTATGTGTATAAATCCCATCTACTCCCGCACAAACAATCCCGCCATGCCCATGCCCGTGCCAACACACATGCTCACAACACCAACCTCGCCCCCCTGCCTCGCCAGCCCATGCATCAACGTGCTCGTCATCCTCGCGCCCGTCGCGCCCAGCGGGTGTCCCAGCGCAATCGCGCCTCCGTCGGGGTTCACCCTGCCCTGCTCCCACGCCTCCATGAGCCCCAGCGCCCGCAGGCAGTACACGACCTGGCTCGCAAACGCCTCGTTAATCTCCCAGCGGTCGACGTCGTCCGTGTGTAGCCCCAGCCGGCTCAGCAGCTTCGGGATCGCCAGCGCCGGCCCGACCGCCCATCTCGGCGGGATCGCAGCCGACCGTCGCCGCGCCGACAAACTTGCCCATGACGCGGCCGCCGAGGCCGAGCTCCGTGGCGGTGCTCCGGCGCATCAGCAGCGTCGCCGCCGCGCCGTCCGAGATCTGGCTCGAGTTGCCGGCGGTGCTGCGCCCGTCGGGCCGAAACGCCGGCTTCAGCCTCGCCAGCGCCTCGGCCGTGACGCCCGTGCGGATGCCGTCGTCGCGCGTCACCGTCACCTGCCGCTGCTCGCCCACGGCGTTGCCCTGCTTGTCCACCTCCTGGAAGCGCGTCGTCACCGGCACAATCTGCGCGTCGAACCACCCGGCGTCTCTGGCCCGCGCCGCCCGGAGATGCGATTCCGCAGCGACCTGGTCCTGGATCCCGCGGTCCACGCCGTACCGCTCCGCGACCTTCTCCGACGTCAGGCCCATTGGCATCACGCAGTCCCGCACGCGCGCCGTCTCGGAATCCCGCAGCGCCGGCCACACGTCCACCGGCACCGCCCGGCTGCCGTAGTTGCGCGTCCATGCTCTCCATGCCCGCCCCGATGCCCACGTCCGCCATGCCCGTCCGGATCTCCGCCGCCACCAGCGCGATGCTCTGCAGCGACGAGGCGCACGCGCGGTTCGCCGTGAACAGGCTCGTGCCGTTGGCATAGCCCGCGTGGTTGAGCGCCATGCGAGCCGCCTTGGAGCCGCCCAGCTCCGACAGCACGACGCCCACGCCCACGTCGTCGACCAGCGCCGGGTCCATCTCGGGCACGGCCAGGCGCGTGGCCTTGAGGACGGCGGCGAGCAGCTCCTCCGGGTACGCGTCCTTGAGGTGGCCCTTGTAGGAGCGGCAGATGGGCGTGCGCAGCGAGGACAGGATGACAATGTCGGAGGGTGCTTTGGCGAGCACGGCGGCGAGGCCTTTGGACGACATGGTGCCGGTTGTTTTCTTGCTTCTATGTGATGGATAGCCCTCTTCAACTCGGTTGCTCACTCACTCACTCACTTCTTCACAATGTGGATGTGTACATATATATGACAATGGAAGAAGATGTATGAGATGAGAAGTGATGAATAGTAAAAGAAGAGGTCACGGCATGAAGCTATGCTCCCTACTTGGCACTTATGTATTTCTTCTTTGATTCATTTGACAGTGTCTGAAAAATGTTGTTGCTTGAGCTTTAAAGCTTGGGGTTATTCCTGTAAAAACTGTCGAGTTGTTGGATCAAGGTTGAAGATTAATACACGCACTGATGATCTTGTGG